>PVKH010017840.1:0-15301 GCA_004027955.1 Chaetophractus vellerosus | reverse complement strand
GGGAGGGAGGGAGGGAGAAAGGAAGGGAGAGTGAGAGTCAAAGAGAGGGGAGAGCTTGGTTACACTATGTTTACTTTTAAAATAAAGAAAACTCATTTTGCCTTGCATGGAAAAGCAAATCATAGTCAAAAGTGTGTAACGCAAGGCTTGAGAGCAAAGAGGAGAAAGTCTGAAAAGAAGGGAGTCACCTTACTGGATGGCTTTTAAGAAAGGATGGATTTGTGGGTCAATTAAAAAGCAGACAGGTGTGGGAGGTGGGTCCTTGTTGCTTACACTTCCCTTGCCTCCAGGTGCTGAGTCCTGATTCCTCATGTAAAATCCCCTGTGTGGATGTGATGCTGAACTCCTAGGGAATGAAAGTCTCACATTTTGCATATTCAGCTGGTAATGATGAAGAGAAGAAAAATATGTGGTTTGGAGCGGGAAGAAATTCCATACACTAGAACTCTGTTAATTTGCACATTGGCAAACTGCAAACATGGACATCAAAATGAAAATATGAGTCCTGTGGATTTTTACATATAAGTGCAAATTAAGTAAGGGCTGCTAGTTCTGTCATGCATGGGGGTGAAACATGGCATTCAGCTCTCCACTTCCTTAGGAGTAAGAAATAAAACATTTTTTTTTCTGACATTAATTTATGTATTGTTCCTATTCCTACCTGTTTTACCTTTTTCTTGTGCAATAGCAGGCACTTACTTTAGGTACTGTTTGTATTCACTGTTTTATTTTTTTCAGGAGGTACTGGGGATCAAACCCAGGATCTTGTATGTGGGAAGCAGGTGCTCAACCACGGAGCTACAGCTGCTTCCCTCATTATTTTTAATATAATTTTTTAAATGAAAATTTTTGAGAGTATATCATTTTTTAAAAATTCTCCATGTTCGCTTGTTTTGGACAAGAAGATGTTTCTTGAGAGCTGAAAATGATTTTCCTTTGTTACAAAGCATAGACAGTACTTGATGCTTTTGCCGGTTAAGGGAGATATTTAATAATTCTGTTAGCAGTTTTCTTTAAAAATGAAATAGATACGAATTTAACATTCTTGATAACTCCTTCTGCTTGATATAAAATGGAGAAAATTTGTAGGAAAAATACGTTTGTAGGAATTGTTGTCCTTATAATGAATCTGGGCAAATTCTTATGTTTCATTCCTTGCTTCCTTTTTCATTCATTTATTCAATTAGCCAATAAATATTTTTGAGTGCCTACTATGTGTAAAACACAGTACTAAGCAGTGAAGTATACGAGGGAACAAAGCAGAACTGCTAGATTATGTTTAAAGAGAAAGAAATGCCTAAATATAAATGAAACATTTAATTATAACTGTTATAAGTTTTGCAAAGGAGAAGTTTAGGGCACTATGAGAGAATGTAACAGGAGTTCAGAGAAGGCTCCCTTCAGGAATTGTGAACTGAGCACTGAGGGTTAAATAGGAGTTGTGTGTGCGGGGGAGGGGGGGAATGACTCCTCCAGACATTGGGACATTGGGAATTGCATATGCAGGGCTCCCAGGCTAGAATATTGCACTTCCAAAGAGATGAAAGAGAGTCTGTGTATCCAGAAAGCAGGACATAGACTGGGAATGGCCCACAGGATGGTGCCGGCTCCATAAGCCATGTCCAGGCGCTGACCTTTCTTCTTAAGTGTAGAGAGAAGCTATCAGAGGGTTTCAAACATATCGCAGGTGGTAGATTTGAAGCTAGAGGATTTCTCACGGATGATACGGTCCATCACAAGTTCACAGATAGAAAAGCCGAGGCCTTTCAGGGGAAAGGGTTTTCCCCAAGCTCCCAATGCAGTTAGCGCCTAATGGAAATATTTCTCCCAAAGCCCTAAATTTTTTTTTCCAGTGAGGTTTATAACTACAAATCAAGAGAACCTTTGATCCTCTTCTGCACACCTAAGTGAAATTCAGGGGAGAGCAGAGGCAGACAGTACTACATTTATGGGGAGAATGTTGGAAGAATGATGTGGAATTGTTGGCTCAAAAGGGATGGTAGTATCAAAGAATGTTCCTTATTAAATTAAAATTTATACATATAAGTATTTGAAATCCATCTCAAAAAGGAATATCTCATTTTCCTCCCTGTCATTTCCCTACCTCACTCACCCCACTCATTCCCAAATATAATTTAATCTCCTCATTTATGAGTAGCAAAATATTGTAGCTGATTCACATTCTTCTATGAATCTCATGGTTAAAGAATATTGAAATCTGGACTAAGGTAAGAGTTAATGTTTGTTTTAACTGAGGGTAGTATCTCTCAATTCTGACTCCCTGGGTTTAACATTTTCCTCCATATATCCTGGATATGTGACCATGGCTAAATTATTTAGTCTCCCTATTCCTCAGTTTCCTTATTAAAACACCACATAATAGTAAATATTACACAGAATTTTTTCAAGGATCAAATTTTTAATAACGTAAAGGAATTAGTAAAATACTTGGCACATATCCTGCTGTATCGTAAGCACATTATAAATGTTAGTAAGTTCAGCTATTTTTATAAGAAAACGTTAATGAATTAGCTTTGTGGACAGAGATCATTAGTGATGATGAACCTGGTCCCACAATCTCTTGATCAATATGGAAGCTACCAACTTACCTGTACTTTGAGGAGTAGACCTAATCCCCTTAATATAGATGTGGGAGAAAACCTTTTCTTTTAGCAGAACACTTGGAAATTATCACAAGTAATTTCTATTATGAAGTGGATTTAAAACTTGCATGCTTTTTCCTTAACTTCGTTCCACAACATACACATAGACACATATATACAGACATACAGAGAGTTACAAAATAGAGATGGCTGATCTTTATCTGAGCTACTTAAAAGCTGATGTGATACCTAACTCAACAATATCTTCATCCTTTAAACCTCACTGTTTAAGTTATTGGGGAATGACATGCAAAGATAGTAGAAAGAAATTCTCATACTTCTTTCCAAAACAGATTTTTGTTATGATCATTGTCAAATCAGTTGAAATACTTAAGCTATTAGAAAAGCTGATTCCCGGGCCTAGTTGTCTACGGAGGCCATTCATTCCATCTTCTTTATCCTTTATGGGTCAGTCTTCTTGGCAAGGCAGAAACCTTGGCCATTTGGACCATTGTGGTCTCTGTCGACACAAACCCTAAAACTGATAGTGAGGGAACTTTGCTAGTCTAGCACCAAAGAGTCTTGCCCTAATCTTCTATGGCTTCTAAGACATCAGCTTCTGAAATTAAATGTCATAGTTTAATAGAGAAATAGGTTGTTTGTTCATTGCTTTTACAATGCAAGCCAAGCAAACATGAAGGCAGGCCTTGAAGCATCACAACATCCAAACTGTCCTACTGTTTCCTCAAAAACTCACTTGTATTTAAAACCTCCAAGTGTCTGCTGCCAATGATTCCCACATTTAAAATGTGCACCCTGCATAGCACTTCTGTCTCTCACACAGTTCCGCTCATATTTTAGTATCTAGTTGCCTTGTATTGAAAACTTCCCCTGTCACCACGGCTCTAATAATGTCTCAGGCCTTTGAGTTCTTATAGAAATGTCCCCCCGCTTTTCTAATTTAAATTATGTTGCTATGTCAACATTTCATGAGTATTTTATGTCTCATCTCAAATTCAAGCTTTATTTCCTGGCGAGTCAAGGCCATACCTTATGTTTCGTTGCATCCATAGGTGTATCCACCAAAGAGTTATTTTACTTTAAAGAGTATAGACTTAGAGATAAAATTATTTGACAAATATCCAATTCGTTAATTGTCAAGTCACTTCTTCTTTGTGCTTCCCACCTGAAAAACTGGAGGCAGTGAAGGTTATTCTTTAATCTGGTAAATTCACAGGGTGACTTATTGTTGTGACTTATCATTCAATACCTGTACATAACTTCCGCACAGATTAGAAAGAATGAAAACAAAGGTTTTGTATTTACATATCATTCAACCATGTGAACAGAAAACTATTCTTATAAACCCCCAAAAGAGAATTTTTCGCATTTTTCATATTTAAAGTGCATGAAGTCAGTAAATTCACAAGTAAACACACAGCTTGTTCTTTTGAGAGCAGCATCTCAGGGTTTAGTCTACCAAATCATACTACATATGCAAATGTTGTTTGAATGCAATTTGGCTGCATGTTAAGCAGTACAGAAATCTCAAGGGTCAAAGATTTGAAAATGTTTGTAGCATGAAAATCATAGAGGCAAATGTTTGATGTACAGATGTGTGTACTAAAATAAGTCACGCTTAGGTGGATTCATCTATTTTATTCAATCCTCTATTCTGAATTGTTTACTAAGATATTTTTTTCAGTATGTGTGATTTTGGTTTCAGTTATTCAATGAATTAAAAATGGTGTCTTGGGTCAATATTAGCCTGAAAATATAGCATATGCTTACCATGCGGATGGTAAGAGATTTATAGAATTCTCTAGGAACCCTTGAATAAATTTAATCCAAAAGAGCTCTCCCCACTACCCCCCACCCCACACCCATATGTGATTAGGTGTATTCCAGAGCTCTAAGGGTCCTGTCATAAGTTACACTAGAGTTATATTATTTTTCATTCTCTAGCTGAGAAACTTAAGTTTTGCTGACTTCATCACAAATACATATTTGAATTAATATTAACTTAAATTCTGACTGGTGATATGGACTTTCACTAAAGGAGTTCCCATATGTAAAATGTAACCAACCATATAGTTCGACAATACGCCAACAGAGTTAGGCATACATATTGAAATTTAATTTTAAATACTGAAAGAAAATAACTAAGTAGAATACGATAAGGTGTTTTCCAAAATTCATTTTAAAGAAAAATAGCCAGAAAGCCTACAGCATTAAAAAGGTTCCAATCTTTTTAGTGTGGAGATCATGTATTATTTTATTTATTCATTCCGAAAGTACTATTATATATAATATTGAACAAGATGGATTTGGTCCTTATTCTGGTATAGTGCAGTATAGAAATATGAAATCAGTTTTTAAAGATGAAAACAAAGGAAATGTGAGAGATAAATCAAGGGCTAAGGGAATATGAAGTCAAATTTTTATCCTCATAAAGGGTTCTACATGAAAAGCTTGTTATGGGGATTCTCTTCATTAATTCTGCATTATGAGCCTCTTTCCTAAACCACTTCTAAGGGTTCATCTTGGTAGCCACATACTGATCAAACTTACATGCTCTTCTGTGATCCAACAGTCAAGAAATCTAGTAAAAGGCATTCCCTTGTTTCTTGCCCAAACCCAGCACTGGATCTTCAATATGCTTATATACTTGGTCTAAACATGCCTTGAAATGTATTGTAAAACTACAATAAAATCCTCTCAATTCAAAACTTAATAAACCAACAAAATATTATTATAAATGACCACAGTACATTATAGAGTGAATATTATTTTATGTCATTATCAAGTGCTTTTCCTGTCCATGTGAGAATATAGGTTAACAATTTTATTGCCAGTAGGCAAAGATTGTACAGTTTCATAGGGTATGCCATAAAACTGTGTGTGTTTTGTTTATAATTGGGCCACAGGAGGAGAAAATTATTTCTTAAGTCTGAGAGATGGGGGAGCAGATGTAGCTCAGTGGTTGAGCACCTGCTTTCCATGCATGAGGCACTGGGTTCAATCCCCAGTACCTCCTGGAAAAAAAATCTGAGAGATGGTAATCACTCAGATATCATTGCTTCATGCTTTCTGGTATAACCCTTCATCATTGCAGATAAGTTTGAATATAAAGGAATACACAAAGGAAAAGAAGTGAGAATCACCTGTAACCCAGAGGGAATCCCTATGAGAAGTATTTTGTTTGAGTGTTTGTATCTTGATTTTCTTGTTTTCATTTTTTTCTCCAAAATGTTTTTAATATTATGCTTTTATTTTTCTGTTTATCCACGCTCGAATGAGGACGGGGTCAGTCCTGTTCTGTGTTTACCAGCAACCATGGGCAGCAACTGCTCAGGCTTCAGATGTTCTTCAGACTCACAGCTGGGGAGGGCAGGCTGCTGTGCCCACCTTCCAAATCTGTTAGACTTAAACATTGTGTAAGCCCTGACCTAGTGCTCAAAACAGGAGCTGCCTTCCCTTGGATTTATTAGTTTAGAACAATTGTTCTTGGGTACTTTGTCCAGGCAAGCAAGTGAGTGTGAACTGATAAGCTCAAAAGCCAGGCGCACTCATCACTTTATCTGTCTATCATCTATCTATCTATCTATCTATCTATCTATCTATCTATCTATCTATCTATCTGTCTATCTATCTAATCTATATATCTATCTTATCTATCACCTATCTTATCTATGATCTATCATCTATCTATCTTATCTATTTCTATCTTATCTGTCTATCTAGATATCTACTTATCTGTCTTATATATCATCTATCTATCTTATCTATCTTATCTATCTTATCTATCATCCGCCTATCTTATCTAGCTGTCTATCTAGCTATCTATCTTATCCATCATTGATCTATCTTATCTATCATCTATCTATCTTATTATATCTATCTATCTTATCTATCTTTCAAAAATGTATGGCATTTTGTTTGCACTGGAATCTTCTGAAGGAGAGATTCAGTGATTTATGAAAGGTCAGAAATTCACTTTTATGTTGAAAATATTTGAACAGGAACTTGAATCTTAGGAAATATACTCCACTGGCCTCAAAACTTCCATCAGCATCAAAACCACCATGCTCAGTCTTTAAAGTCTCCTACATAATTCCAGCCCTCTCTTGGATTAACATTAAAGAATTAATATTAATTCCCACACTGCTTAGTCATAAGCTGCATTTACTTTTACAATTAGATATTCTCCTCATTGCTTACTGATTAAGTTGCATCTGCATATCACTGTAGCTATGTTGTAATTTTTGCTTTTAGTTCCTCAGAAAAGTTCTTAGTATTAAAAGATTCATCCTACAGGATTAAGCCAGATATGTTCTTTCAATTCTTTTTGTTGTAATAGAGCAACTTTTCTTACTAGTAAACTTCAGCTTTCACCCTGATTTTGTACTTGTTGGAATTAATGCAGCTAACAAAGTCTATAAAGACTCCCTAAGTAGTACATACCTTTCACACATTCCTTAGAGCAGAATTTACCAAAATGTGGTTGACAGCCTATCAAAATCAACAGATGGGCATGTTAGCAACACAGATTCCTGGGATTGACCCCAGAATTAGTTACTATAATGTCTGGGGAAGGATCAAAATGTGCATTTTAAATAAGCTCCGTAAGTAGTGGAGCTTTAAATAAGCTCCACAAGCATGATGTGTTTTCAGAAACGATGTCAAACTACTCCTTTGCAGGGATCAGCAAACTCACACAACCGTAGGGTATAGTCACCTTACATGTTGGACTAAAATAGGGTCATTGGGGACTGTGGCATACATGTGGGGCATAGTAGTACTTTACTCCAGGTGATTGTTTTCAGATTTCTTAAATGTCCAGTAGAAGATAGAAAACTAGATGTTTGTTTAAATTTTCCAACTTTAAGTGGTGGTTGGTGGTTTCTTCCTCTCTCTCTCCCTCCCTTACTCCATTCTTCCCACCATCCTTCTTTCCCTGCCTTTCTCCCTTTCTCCATCTCATCTTCTCTTTCTTTCTCTCTTTCTTTCGTAGTATTGTATAAGCCAAAAAGCCTGTCTCCAAACACTGCTGGTACTTGTAATATTTGATTTCAACTAAAATAGCCTGGTGTGATGCCAACAATATTCATTGATGGTGAAGAGTTTATTAGCTTTGTCCTAAATTATGCTTTATGGTATCTATAAAAGTTCTCAAGTGTTAGGGTGAGGTTTACTGAACTCTTAACTAGTGTCTCCAAACTAATTTGGAAGTCATACCCTTATAAATATATAAAAAAATTACTTTTGAATAGGGAGACAAGGAACTGTGGTGGTGAAAGATAGAACTGTGGATAAGGATGCTTCATTTCAGGCAGCAAAATTTAAGTAATAAGTACATTACTTCCACAAATTTTGTAATTAGGGAAAGCTCTCTGTATTTGTCAGCCAAACGGGTGCTGCTACAAAATACCAGAAATCTGTTGGGTTTTATAAAGGGTATTTACTTGGGGTAGAAGCTTACAGTTACCAGGCCATAAAGCGTAAGTTACTTCCCTCACCAAAGTCTGTTGCCATGTGTTGGGACAAGATGGCTGCCAACATCTGCAAGGATTCAGGCTTCCTCTTCCTCTTAAAGCTCCGTGGTCCCAGCTTCTTCCAATATCAGCTGTAGGCTGGGGTAAGTCTCATTTCTCTCCAGGCTCAGCTGCTCTGTTCTCTCCACAAGGTCAGCTGTAGACTGTCAGGTTCTCTCTCTAACTAGGGCCTCTGCCATGTCTGTGGAGCCGTCTCTACTCCTTTGTTCTTCTGTGTGTTCATTTCCCGGGGCTCCATGTCCTACTGACATGGCCCAACCAAAGACTTAATCATTATTTAATTAACTAAAAGTGAAACTTCCAAATCCAATACAATCTAAGGGTATCACTAGCCCAGAAAACCAAACCAATTTACGTACATAATCAGTGTTTCTTTTTGGAATTCATCAATAATATCAAATGGCTACACACTTTCCTAGATTCTAGAAGTGGGCATTTCATGATAATTGTTTTGGCTTTTCAGTATTATTATACGTTTTTTTCTCTACTCTTAATTATATTTGTGCAAGTTAAGGGAGTATGAAGATACCTTTATAATTTTAAATCACAAATATCAATCAACATACATGAGCAGAAAAAAATTAAGTTTTCGTGAGCAGTAGTAGCAGAAAAAAAAAAGTTTCATCAATGGAAGGAACTGAGATGTTAAAAGGACTATAAAAGGGTTTTCAGAACAGCCACCTTGCCAGTGTTTGAATCACTTTTAGGATCGCCCATTAACGGATTATTCATCGTGGGCACGGGCACCACTGCCGCTGTATAAGTTAACTAAATCTTTGGATAGGTACTTTATTAGAAAGCTTTGCATTTCTTAGAGAGAAGCTGAGTATTACTTAACATGTCAGCTGGCTACAGGATCCAACCTATCCTATATTATTCTTCTGTGCTCAGGAAAGACAAAAGAAGATAAGCTTTCACCATTCCTAGGTGTTTGACCATGATTGTTGGAGGCTAAGAATGGTAATCTCATATTTCTTTCAGTTTATCTTTCAGGGGCATGTATTGAGATTCAATTCTGGGCAAAGAGGTGTTTGGGCAAGCCCACTGAGGTGAGCACCTGAAAAAGAATTTGCCCCTTAGTTATGAACTGAATCTGATTAGGTCAATATGTGAACTAGATCTATCAGAATCATCTTTCATTCACCAACTGTGCTGCTGGTGCAAAGCTAACACACTCCGATGAGGATGGCCAGAGTGGACAGGTAGAAAGATCTTGGTTTCATTGTTTCATTCTTGAGCCACTGCACTAAATCTGAAAATGTCTCCATTGATATTTCTTTTACTATGAGATAAAGTACTTATTGCTTAAGCCACTTTGAATTTTCTCTTATTTGAAACCAAAAGCATCCTGATACCTAGATGAATTTTGTATTAATTCTGTGGAGAGCCACATTATGTTTTTTATACAATTCAAATTTACAATGAACTGTATATCTTAATTCATTGTATTAATAAGGATTATTTTATTTGGCAGAAGGTCAATTTAACCTGGTCTTTACAAAAAGAAATTTCACATGCACTCAAAAGAAGAGTCCAGGAATAAATGTCCCCTCACGTAGCGTGGTATCTGAATAGCCAAGCAGTATCATCAACGTATGTTCTCTTTTTCTTTATTCCTTAGCTCAGCTGTCCTGGGCAGGAACTGTCACATGGCAGCCTATAGAAGCTGCAGATGATGTTACATATTTAAAGTCTGACGGAAAGGGACATTTTTTTTACCCCCATTAGTAAAAAAAAAAAAAATTCCAGGATTGAATTCATATAAAAAACTCTTCCATATGAAAATTATGGATTGAATTGTGTCCCTCAAAAAGATATGTTCCCATGAATGTGACCTTATTCAGAGATAGGATTAGATAAGAGGCCAAACTAAATTAGAGGTGGGCCCTAATACAATATTAGTTGTGTCCTTCTAAGAAGTGGAAATGTGGATACAAGGACAGAGAGACACAAGAGAGAAGAACTCTGTTTGACTCTGGAAATGGAAATTGAAGTGCTATTGCTACAAGCCAAGGAATACCAAAGATTGCCTGCAATCTCCCGAAAGTTAGGAATAGGCAAGGAAGCAGCCTCCTCTACAGGTTTCAGAGAAACATGGCCCTAGTGACACCCCGATTTGAGACTTCTATCTTCCCAAACTTTGAGACAATGAAGTTCTGTTGTTTTAAGCCACCATGTTTGTGGTATTTTGTTAGGGCAACCCTAGGAAACTAAGACACCAATCACTATGTCAAGGAGAAGGAAGAGACTGAGTAGCTATAACTTAGTTAGAAGCCCACCCCTGTCCTTGGAAGGTGGGCTCAGCCTAACCTGAACCACAAAGAGTGAAAATGGGAGAAGGGGTGTTTTCAAAAGGAAATTTAGCAGTTAAAACCTGAAGAACTGGGAATCAGAACTGCAATGGGGTGAAAGAACTGAAGTCAACTAGTCTGTTACATTGTGCAATTGTGAAACTTAAAATATATTTTTTATTCTAAGATTTCATGCCATACTTAAGTTCTCTAAAGAACTCTTAAAGTCTGTCCATTACTTATACTGACAAGGTCATTTCCTCTTTGAGTTTTCTCTTTTTATATACTGTATCTTCCCCAGGCATGTACAATTCCCCTAATTTGACATGCTCCTTTCATTTCCAGCAAGACAGAGATTTTCCCAATATCTCTCCCATTCATCTCTGCTTTAATCTTCACTAAGATTTCTGAAATATGCTTTTACAATATAGTTTCTGAATTGTCTATTTTCTGGACTTCACAAGATTTATATGTTCTTGAATTTTAATAATATTAGAAATCCTGTTCTTTTCAAGAGATGAAATTGTTGTTTCAATTTGAGAAGATATAGGTTTCCCGAGAAAGCCATGCATTGGGTTTCATATATGGCTCTTCCTTTATGATATGTTTGGTTATTTATCCAGTGAATAAAGCATGCTGTTATGCAACTCAGAGGGACAGGATTCCAGGCTTCAGAGGAAATCAACTGTATAAAATATGCATATGGGTTATGGTAAAACTTTGAATTGGTTTCATTGATTGGAATTTTTTAGATAAAGCCAGACTATTTTAAAAATGTCGATGAATATTCATTTTTATCTAGAGTGGATGATCCTATCAGGACTATTCATATTTGGCATAGAGTGTATTTTTCTCGATAAAACATATTCCGAATTTTCAGACTAAAAAAATAAACACATGATTAAAACAGCTATGTGTAGGTAAAAAATCAAACAAATCAGGATTTTGACCTCAGCCATGCATGCATAAATTGGAAAGAAATGGAACTTTTTCTTTCATGTGGATTATTATTGTTATGCATATATAAAATTAGTATTTGGAGTCATGCCTCTAACAGTTGCTCATACATGCTGTGAGAAAATATACAGATTAGAGAAAGCTATAGCCAAAGGCAATATATACTAGGCTTATTGATTTATTTTTCCTATGCATATAAAATATGTGATAATTTTAAGGGTGTATGTTGGTTTATAGCTGGTTCTTTTAGATGTTTCACGTGATTATATAGTTGTCAGATTTATTGAGGTATAATTTGCATAGAACAAAATTCACAGTACACTAAATTCTAACAAATACATACAATCATGTAACCAACACCACAATCAAGACATAGAACATTTTAATCACCCCCAGAAGTCCCCTTGTTCTCCTTTGTAGACAATCCTCTCAAACTACCCCCTGCCATGACAACACTGATGTGTGCTCTGTTCCTACCCTATGCCTTTTCAAAATCAAATGATTTAGTTTGAATACATTTCAAGGTTTCAGAAGAGGGTACATTATTATTCATATTTAGGAATTTGTACTTCAAAGAGAAAATCATATGCATATAGAAGTTTTACTCTCTTAATTTTTGTACAGCATTGCTTCCATAGGAGCTTAGAAAAAGAACAACCAACATCTTTCCTTTAAATTGTTTTCTTTCCCACCTCACTTGGCAGTTGTTGATTTCTGCATGTGTTTTATTTTATCCTTGTTTGTTTAAAACATCATGCTGTTTCAGCTTTGTTGGCATACTCTTGAAATAGTATTAATATAATCCATATACAGACTCGTTAACATCTTGTTACATATCTACTGAAACTATATCTGGACATGAGGCACATGACGAAAAAAAAAATCTAGAATCCCAAGTACTTAGTGGCGTGCTTTTTGTAATTATTTGGGGCAACAAGTTTACAGATTCCTTATTTATAAATATGCAATTTTAAAAAAAGAAACAGGCATTCTTCCACAAATCTTACCAGACATTTACAGCAATTGGTTCCCATCTTTTTGTGCTTGACTCATTTTATTTCACATGCTCAAAATATGCATAGCAGACTTAAGTGGATTAATAGACACACCAAAAAAAACCTTATTAAATAATTAAACAAATAAAATAATTTATAACCCAGTAAACCAGAGTAGGATAATATATATCACATCTATAAAATCATCTACAGTTGTTACACTATTCATTTGGTGGCTTTTCAACTGTTTTATTATTTGAGGAGAAAAGTGTTTACATTTGCAATCAAGAGGTTAAGCTCTTTCATATATCCGTAGCCTGGTCCTTTAGTGCTTCTGGTCTCTCTTCTTTTTCTTGCTCACCTCAATGTTCCATGATATGCCTGTCACTCCTTGTATGTATACTATTTGCATAATGCTTCTGATTTGCCAGCTAACCTCTGAGGGATTTGGAGCAGAGCTTGTGCTGCTATAAAACCACTGCCATGGCCAAGGCTTACTTCTAGGTCTTCTAATACTTTTCAGTTACTTAAGATTCTTTAATACCTACAAACACATTGGGTAAACAAGCAAAAGCAGATTTGTAAGGAGAACATTTGGTTTGAGTTAATTTTTAAATTGCACTTATTCATTTAAGTAAATATTAATTGAGCACATGCTAAGCATAGGGATATAGCAGTGAAGAAGTCCTCAATGATGTTGCCCTGAAGTGAGGAAAACATACAGAATAAATAAGGTAAAATAAAATGAGAGAGTCAATAAAGAAGATAACTAGAGATCATGATTAATGTGAAAGAAATATAATATACAATGACAATAATTGGGAAAGACACGCTCTCTAAAAAAGTAGCGTTTTTATTTAAAACCAGTCATGAAAGTATACAGGCAGAAGGAAAAGAAACCACAAAGAAGGAACTGTCATAGTGTATTCATGGAACAGAAAGCAGGTTAGTATAAATCAGGGGTTCTAAATTTTTTTGTTCCAAGGACCCCTTTGCCAGTCAGGTTAAAACCACACCCCTTACAAAGTCCACTCTATACTGTGTATTATTTAATAAATATGTCACCCCCGTCCCCACAAAAATAATGTATTTTTGAATTTCAATTCAAGCTCACTGACCCCTTGTCAAGAAAGCCTGATGGTGTTTTGTATGTGAAGGAAAAGGTAGAGTGTGTTGACTTTGGAAAGACAGGAAAAAGCCACATTCTCCAGAGCCTAATAAGAGCTTGGATTTTACTTATGTGCAAGAAGAAATAAGAGAAGGATTTAAGTGGAGGGGCGAGGATGGGGTGACATAATTCAATTTCACATTTTTATATTACCATGCATTGTGTTATATGAAGGATGAGTGGAAAAGAGCAAGAGTAAAACTATGGAGATGGTAGTGTCTGGAACTAGAAAGTTGGCAGGGAAGATGCAAAAATGCAGACATTTTCAAAATTCTTTATGCAAGTAGAACAAACAGATCTTGGTAAAGCTTATGATTTGGGAGATGAGTAAAGCGAAGAATCAAAATGGTGTTTGATAAATTTACGATATGGAAATCTGAATATCAAAAAAGTTTGAAGTGGAGATGAAGAATACCATCTGACCAAGCTAGGTTAGAAAGGACTATTAGACATTTGCATATAGACTCAAGTAAGCATGATGATATGTTAGGGCTGAGAGTGAAAATAAGAAAGAATAACCCAGGGAGAGATTATGGGAAGCTCCAGGAAACTGTCTCTCCACAGAAAAACTATTGAACTGTCAGAATTTGTCTGAATCAACTCTTTTGAAACTTTAGAGCCCAGTAGTACATTGTCTAAGTTCCAGATAAAAGCGGGCAGAAGAGGCTGATAAATTGCAGTAAACACTGGCGAATTTCTCTCTCTGCCCAGGGGTTACCATCCCTCACATGCTTGAGAGTGAGTTCTCAATCCTGGCTCCTGGTGCACCTTTGTGGTGCCATGGAGGGATATAAAGACCTAGTTACCCCCTGATCTGGGGGTGTGCAGTACGATCACTAATAACTGCTTTTGATCAGCTACTTAAGATCCCTGGGGGCCCAGCTCTGAAGCTGCCATTGTTCCAACCCATCTCTGGCAAAATAGGCTTTTCCTCAAAACTATGAAAAACAGTTAAGAGCATTAACTGGACAATTGCTAAATGAGAACACACAGCTTCAAAAAGTCAAAGGAATAGTACCTGATGTCCTTGCTTGCACTCACCTCACCCCTTCCCCAGTGCGGAGTGGGCTGAGCCAGTGCTTCTAATGTGGGTCCCTGGCCTTATTCTCGCTGGGAAAGAATGACCTAGGAAAATCCTCTCTGGCTCACACATTTCCCCCCAAATTTACCCTATAGGCAAAAACAGCTTGGGACAGCTAAAGCAGTATAAGTAAAACATTATGTCAAAGAGCCTATAGCAAAGACTTACCTGCTTTAAGTACTACAATAGAGCATCCTGAAGAAAGAGGGGATCTAAATAATAGGGAGCAAAAGGGGTATTCAAATTCCTGAAAACAGAAGACCTCCTGGGTCTACTAGCAAATACAAGGCCAGGACAAGAGGCAGGCTCAGAAAAGACAGGGAGGATCCTGCATTTTGCATTGGCCTTGGGTTGTCTTTCTCTTTGGTAGAAGTAAACTCTGAAGGAGAGCACCAGCCAACACAAAGCCAATTTGCAAAGACTGTGAAAGGTGTTTTTTGCATTGGTTTGTTTGGTTTTGATAGTTCCTGGCACTCAAAGAAATATCTGTTATAACATCCACTGGATATAAACTCAAGAAAAAGACAGCATAAATTCCAAATTAACACTTTTAAATATTAAAATATACAGTGTGCCTAAAAAGGTTATGAGAGAGGGGAGCCAATGTGGCTCAAGTAGTTGAGTGCTTGCTTCCCACATGGGAGGTCCCAG
>PVKH010017838.1:0-15300 GCA_004027955.1 Chaetophractus vellerosus | reverse complement strand
ACCCATTGGATTTTGGTGAGCAGCCGGACTCCTCACATTGTATATTTGGGGGTGAGGGGGAAGGTGTGGGACAGATAACGTATCTTTCAGTTCATAGGTCACTGGACCTGATGGAATGGATAATGCATCACCAGAGATCCTGGACTTTGGAAAGTTTGCAAAACTGGATGGGACTTGAGATTGTCTCCCTTGGGGAGACTATAACCTGTTTATCAAAATCTTTGTCCTCCTCTTCCTGGACACAGAGCTAGACTACATTTTCCAGCCTTTTGCAAATAATTGCGGCTATCTGACTGAGTTCTAGCCAACCGGAATGTGAATGGAAGTGATATATGTCATTTTCAGGTCAAATGTCTTCTTTACACTCTCTTTCTCCATCCATAAGCTGATTATAGATGATGATAAATGCCCTAGGGGATGGTGGAACCACAAGTTGAAAGGAGCATAGGTCCTTGAATCACTGCTTGAAGAGCATTTGCCCATCAATCAATAATGTCTTCTACAGAGTATTACATGAGCAAGAGAAAAACTTCTGGTGTATGTCTGAGCTATACATTTTGGTTCTATTTTGTTCCTTCAGCACCCAGCCTACACCAACAGGTAAGCTCATTGATTTTAAATTACCAACTGTGGGAAATCTTGATGGCACTGTGTACTAATCCTATATAGAAGGACAAAACTTATTAACAATATGGGAAGGACAAGGCCTGACACCTCATTATTTGGGGGCCAAAGCCAAAGAGTGAGTTAGGTCTCATGAGCACTGCCTACCAGCACTATCTGAAGGAGTTACTTCTAGGAATGGGTTTAACACTGTTAGAGAGGTTTGAAATACTTGATTGTCTCTCCAGCTTGACCAAACAAAGAGAAACGAGCTAAACTGTGGTCCAAGACACTAGATGAAGTGATGGGTCAAAGGCCAGAAGAGCATCTAAAACCAAACCTAGAGACAGACCAGAAGCAATAAAAACATTTGAGGAATATAGTAATGGGGTGAGGAGAGGAAGAAGCCAAGCACTGAAAGATAGCTCAGCAGAGTTAAGGCAAGGACACCAAAAATAGAGGAGCACAATGAGGGTCAGATCCTCAAAACCCTTGAATCCTGTCTACAGACTTTTGGACTTAACCCTACAAGATTCAGAGTAGAAGTGATTTTTGAGAAGACTAGAATAATAGGGGGTGAGAATCAGAATATCAATTAGGAAGCTTTTTTTTTTTAATCCAGATGTTTAAATACACAAATGACTAGATGTAAGCTAATGCTCATAGCCTAGCCAGGGTTGGTGGAGAATGATTGAAAAATGAGATTAGTGAGAGACACATTGTAAAGGAAATTTTTCTGGGACTTGAAGACTAATTAAATGGAGGGAGAGAAAAGTGCATGAGAGAAGTTGTGATTTGAGTAACAGGTGAGTGAGGAATGGTACTACCAAATACTAGAGTCCAGGGGAGAAGCTGTATTTTTGTGGGGAGAGATTCACTGGTAAGGTTTTTACGGTGATATTTTGTCTTAGTTTTCCAGGGATACTCTAACAGAAACCATAGACTGGTTGACTTAAACAACAGGAATTTATTATCTCACAGTTTTGGAGGTTAGAAATACAAAATCAAGGGGGCCGGCCGTAGCCCAGTGGATGGGACGCCGGTTCACCACATGGGAGGCCCCGGGTTTGGTTCCTGGGGACCTCTCCGGGTGGGCAGACCACCTTGAGAATGGCAAGCCGCCATGGGCAGAGCAGAGCCACCGTGGGCAGGGCAGAAAGCCGCCACAGGCAGGGCAAGGCCGCCATGGGCAGGGCAAAGCCGCCGCGGGCAGGGCAAGCCACCCGCGAATGGAAGCAAAAAAGCCGCCCGTGAACGGAAGCAAAAAAGCCACCCGTGAACGGAGCAGAGCTACCTGCGCGGTGAGCTGACTCGGCGTGCCGCCGCAGCGGGGGGAGACAGAGCAGAGACAGAAGAACACAAAAATGAACACAGCAAGAGCAAGCAGAAAGGGGGGGATATGTAACAAAAAAAAGAGAGAGAGAGAAATACAAAATCAAGATGTCAGTGGGGCCATGCTTTCCCCAAAGTGTATTGTGTTCTGGTGGTGGTTTGTCAGTAATCCATAACTCAATATCTGCCTCCATTACAGAGCTCTCTCGCCTTCTGTCTCCTGTCTCCTGCTATGCATCCAAATTTCCAATCCTTATAAAGTTTCTACTTATATTGAATTAAAGCCCACCCTGATTTAGTTTGGTTTCACCAGCTTATCTAATACCTAATATTCAAAGATCCTATTTACAAATGAGTTCGCAGCCACAGGACCAGGGTTAGGACTTGAACATGTCTTTGTAGGGAATATGATTCAATTCACAACGATTTTCAAAAGACATTTTATGAAAAACGCCCGTGTGAATTAGAAATGAAGGTTTGGAATTTGGGAGAGAGGTAAGGGCTAGAACAAATTGCCAGAGTCATATGCAAAGAAGTTGTAGTCACTGGAATGACTGAGTCACAGAGGTCTAGAGCTGATAATCACATCCTCTCGCTAAAAGGTAAATTTCCTGATGGCAGAAACTATTTGTCATATTCACAACTGCATTCCCACTGCCTAGAACAGTATCTGGGGCATAATAGATGTTAATGAATCTTTGTTTCTAACTGCATTTGAGGCCTTGGGAAGTTAATATTTTTGTTTTGTTTTTGTCTGTTGGGGAGTATCTATTTGCTTTAATTGAATAGAATCATCCAAGAAAGGTTAGATTATGTTTAGCATGCATGCATGCATTATTTAACAAGGCAGGAAAACATACAAATACATTTTAGAAGCATTTTCAGTAAGACCTGAAAGGAAAAGCATACTTGTTTAGAAAAAAAAAAAAAAAAACCTGACATAATGTGATACCCAAAATGTGTGTGATTTCTGGTTAACTAAATGATAAACTTTTTTTCTGATCTGGCTAAAACTGTTCATAGGAAAACAATACTAAGCCAATACTACGATTTGCCCAATTTTTAAAAATAAATTAAATTAAAATAAACTAATAAAATAAGCTAAGATGAACTTTTAAAACAGTTTTAGAAAAAACGTGGATAGTATGGAGAATTATCCAGCTTCCCCTATTAACATCTTATATTACTATGGTATGTTTGTTATGGTTAATGAACCATTGTTGATACGTTATCATAAAGTCCACAGTTTTTACTTAGTGTCTTTTTTCTTTTCCAGTATCCCATCCAGGATACCATATTGCATTTAGTCATTGTCTCCTCAAGACCCCCTTGGCTGAGACAGTCTCTCACACTTACCTTGTTTTTGATGACCTTGACAGTCTTGAGGAGCACTGATCAGGTATTTTGTAGAAAGTTCCTCAACTGATGTTTTTCTCATGATTACACCAAGCTTATGGGTTTGGGGGAGGAAGATGACAGAGGCAAAGTCCCATTTTCAATGCATCATATCAAGCGCGCATGAGTTGGCCCTGTTAATGCTGACCTCGATCACTTAGCTGAGATAGTGTTTCTCAGCTGTCTCCACGGTAAGGTTGCTCTCCTCTCTCCTCTCAGTGTACTGTACTCCTTAGACGGAAGTTACTATGCACCCACACTTCAGGAATGAGGAATTATGCTCCACCTTCTTGAGGACAGAGTATCTAAATGGATAATTTATAATTCCTCTGCACAGATTAGTCTCTTCCCCTACATTTATTTATTCAATTGTTTGCTCAGTATGGACTCATGGATATTTTATCATTTGGGTTATAATCCAATACTGCTGTATTTATTGTTACTCAAGTTGTTCCAGTGTTTGCCAGTGGGAGCTCTTTCACTTGGCTCCTGTGTCCCTTTGGCATATTCCCATCATGGTGAGTTGTTTTCTTTTCTTTAATTTTTTAGCACTTCCTTAATTTCTGACACTACAAGATGCTTCAGGAGCATCTTGTATATTTGCTGCCCCAGTCCTAGAACCAGCCATTTCTCCAAGGAGGCCTGGTCCTTTTATAAGGAGACTGGTATTAGAAATCAGTATCTGGGCAATAAGTGTTCTCATTGCTACTGAGGTGTCATTGCATGTAGGTCCTCTCAGCTAACAGCAAGGAAATACATTTGTGTATACTAACCTGTGTACATGCATGTATCTATAAATACCTCTATAGGGAACAAATGGAAGAGCCTAAACATGAGTTCATACTGATGTCTTCAGCACTATTCTATTACCCTTGCTTACCTGTAAACTCATCCCAATAGTGAGAAACCTGGCTTCCACCTTCCACCATCCACCATCTATATACTTAATTGTTCATTTCTAGTATGCATGCACTACTCTTTTTGCTGTGTAGTTCTATGGGTATCAGAATTATTAACTCATACCCTCATGAGAAACAACTTTATAAATTAGGGTACTGTGCTTCTTTTGCCTGTATTCTTACAGACTCCACTCATTTCCAAGGTTACTTAGATCAGCAACTTTTTCCCCTCCTTCTTCAGTGGGGCTGTTTCATATGTTTGTGATACAGTTAGATCGTCAGATTCTGCATTCTATCGTGGGATTCCCCAATCTCCAAAATTATTATTTTTTTGAGTCTCACACATTAAGGTTTACTCTTTGTGCTGTAAAGTTCTATGAGTTTTGACAACTGCAAAGTGCATCATAATGAAAAGTTTCACCATCCTAAAAAAAATAATCTCTGATGCTTCACCTATTCAGCTCTCCCTTTCTCCTTTCAAACCCCTGGTAATCACTAATTGTTTTACTAACTCTGTATTTTTGCCATTTTTTGAATCATTCCTCAGGTAGCTTGTCAAACTGGCTTATATCACTTAGCAATATGCTTTTAGATTCATCCATATTTGCTTGGGACTTGATAGCTCATTTCTTTTATTGCTGAATAATATTTTATTGTATGCATACACCAGTTTGTTTGTCCATTCACCTAATGAAAAGATATTTTATTTTGCTTCCAATTTTTGGTGATTGTGAATAAAGCTGATGTAAACATTTATGTGCACGTTTTTTGCATGAAACTTAAGTTTTCAGATCAGTTGGGTAAATATTTAGGAGCACAATTACTGGATCATATGATAACACTATGTTTCGCTTTGTAAGAACCTACCAAATTATCTTCCAAAATGGCTCTACCATTTTGCATTCCCATCAGCAATGAACGCTCCATATCTTTGTCTGCAATTCGTGTTATCAGATTTGTTGTTGTTGTTTGCATTCTAACAGATATGTGGTGGTATCTCACTTGTTTTAGTTTGTAATTCCCATCTGTATATACTCTTTGGTGAGGAGTCTATTCAGATCCTTTCCCATTTTTAAATTGATTTGTTTTCATATTGTTGCATTTTAAGAATTCTTTGCATATTTGAATATAAGTCCTTCATGAGATGTGTTTTGCAAATCTTTCCCCCCGGTCTGTGGCATGTCTTTTCATTCTCTTAACAATGTCTTTCACAGGGAAGAAATGTTTAATTTTACTAAAGTTCAACTTATATATCTTTTTTTCATGGATTATGCTTTTAGTGTTGTATCTAAAATCTCATCACCAAACCCAAGGTCACCTAGATTTTCCTTGTTTTCTTCTAAAAAATTTAGAGTGTTTTACTTTTATGTCTATCCATTTTGAGTTAATTTTTTTAAAAAATGTAAGGTCCGTGTCTAAGTTCATTTCTTTGCATATAGCTATCCAATTTTTCCCGCCTTATTTGGTGAAAAGACTATTCTTTCTCCATTGAATTGCCTTTGCTCCTTTGTCTAAGATCAGGTGACTGTGTTTGTATGAGTCTATTTCTGGGCTCTCTGTTCCCTTCCATTAATCTCCGTGTCTAGTCTTTCACTGACTCCATGCTGTCTTGATTACTATAGTCTTATAATAAGTCTTGAAATTAGGTACAATGCATAATCTAACTTTGTTCCACTTTAGTATTGTATTAGCTATTATAGATTTCTTTTGCCTTTCCATATGAAATTTATAATGAGTTTATCAATTGTACAAAATAGCCTATTACAATTTTGACTGGGATTGTGTTGAATCATTGGATCAACTTGGGAAGAAGTGACATCTTAATATTGAATCTTCTAATCCTAGAACATAGAATCTCTCCATTTATATAGGTCTTTAGATAATTTATTTCTTCAGAGTTTTATAGTTTTCCACATACAGATCCTGTATATATTTTCTTAGATTTATACCTAGTACTTCTTTTCTTTTTAGTGCTATTATAAATGGTTATTGGTTTTTTATTTCAAATTCCAATTGTTCATTGCTGGTATAAGGAAAGCAATTGACTTTTGTATTTTAACCTTGTATCCTGTATCCTTATTAGTTTCAGGAGGTTTTTTTGTCAATTCTTTGAGATTTTCTGTATGGACAATAACAAAGTTGTCTATGAACAAAGACTGTTTTATTTCTTCTTTCCCACTCTGTATCTCTTTTATTTCCTTTTCTTGACTTATTGGACTAACTAGGAATTCCAGAACAATGTTGAATAGCAGTGGTAACAGAGGACATCCTTTCCTTGTTCCCAGTCTTAGGGGGCAGGCATCCAATCTCTCACCATTAAAAATGATGTTAACTGTTAAGTTTTTTGTAGATGCTCTTTATCAAGTTGAGGAACTTCTCTTCCATTTCTACTTGGCTAAGATTTTTTTTTTATCATGAGTGGGAGCTGAATTTTGTCAAATGCTTTTTCTGCTTTAATTGACAATGATCATATGATTTTTCTTTTGTAGCCTGTTGATATGGTGGATTACACTGATTGATTTCCAACATTGACCCAGCCTTCTAACATGAAGTAAATCCCTCTTGGTCATGGTATATAATTCTTTTTATACATTGTTAGATTCAATTTGCAACTGTTTTGTTGAGTTTTGCTTCAGTGTTCATGAGACATGTTGGTCTATAATCCTCCTTTACTTGTGAAGTGTTATCTGGTTCTGGTCTTACGGTAATGCCGACCTGTAGAATGAGTTAGGAAGCGTTTCCTCTCCTTCTGTTTTCTGGAAGATACTGTGAAGAATTGGTATCATACCTCCCTTAAATCTTGAGTTAAATTATTCTATGAAGCAATCTGGGCCTGATGCTTTCTTTCTTGGAAGGTTATTAATTACTGATTCAATTTTTAATAGATGTAGGCCTTTTCAGATCATCTATTTCTTTTTCTATGGGTTTTGGTAGTTTGTGTCTTTCAAGAAATTGACCCATTTCATCTATTATCAAATTTGTGAGCATAGAGTTGGTGATAGTATTCCCAATTTATACTTTTAATGTATTTGGGATCAGTAGTGATGACCCCTCTTTCATATCTGATATTGGTAATTTATGTCTTCTCTCTTTTTTCCTGGGTTAGCCTGCCTAGAAGTTTATCATTTTATTGATATTTTCAAATAACCAAGTTTTGGTTTTGTTGATTTTATCTGTTGATTTTCTCTTTTCAGTTTCCTTGAATTAGGCCCTAATTTTTATTATTTCTTTTCTTTTACCTGCTTTAGGTTTAAATTGCTCTTCTTTCTCTACTTTCCTAAAGTGGAATCTTACATAATTGATTTTTCCTCTTCTCAAGTATATGCATTTAATCCCATAAATTTCCCTCTAAGCACTCTCTCTGCTACATCCCACAAAATTTGATTAAATGTATTTTCATTTAGTGCAAAGTATTTTTAAATTTCTCTTGAGATTTCTTCTTTGAACCATGTGTTATTTACTAGCATGTTGCTTAATCTCCAATCAAGAAGAGTCATTGATTTTCACTTTTTTCAGCTTTTTCTTGTTTTGCAGATGAAAGTGACAACTTCCAAGCTCTTTATATGTCAGAGCTGAAACCAGAAGTCCTTGGGAAGATTTTTAACTACCTGAACAATGTTGAATAGCAGTGGTAACAGAGGACATCCTTTCCTTGTTCCCAATCTTTCCATATTTCCTCTGGAAATAAGACTTATCTGATCAGCACAGAGTTAATGAGTTTTAAGTAGGTTGACTGGGGTAAATTATGTAGCATCTGGTAAACAATAAGTGTTTAATATACTTATATTTCTTTATATCCATCTTTTCATGCTTAATGGATGGAAACTCGTTATCTTTACCATTGTAACTTCATATGCTTGAGTGGAATTATTAAATAGGCCTTCTTTTTTCTAAATAATGCTAATACTGTCAATAAGTCCTATTTTCCAGCTTTTCCATCTTCTAGATCCTTATGAACTATCTCAAAGTCGTCTTAATCTGTAAAATCTGAGCCTGTTTCCAGTAGTCTATCAAGGGTCAAAATAGATAAAGACTTACTTTATGGCTCTATATTTCTACCAATTATCTTACTTTTCATTTCCGAATCACAAAATGACTATGAGCATTCACAATGAGCACTCAGCTTTAAGTATTTACAGGCTTTCAAACTTAATTTTTTATTCACCCTATATTATTTTGAGAGTTATTTTTAACCACTGGACAGTATTGTGCTGCAATTGCTCTTGAGATATACAATACAGATCATTTTTGTTCCCCCAAAATAGTTTCACATTCTGTTAACTGGAAGTTGTCATTCCTTGCATACCATTCTTGCATATAGATACCCAGAGAATTTGAAAGCAACAAAAATATGTCAAACTTCACTGAAGCTATTTTTATAATGAATCAGAAGCAGTATCCTAGAATCTTTATTATGAATATCAATTTTTCCAGTTTTGCAAGTGCTAGGATTACAGACAAAATTTGGGGGAGAGGGAAAAATTCTTTGTGGAAATCTTCATACTTTTCAGTGGACTTTATAATCTGAATCTCTACTGCTGATTTTGTGATATTTGATTTTTTTCCTTATTATTTGCCTCTTTCATAAAAGCAATATAAAACCATATTTACCTGGGCTTTGATTCATTTGACAAACAGTTATTGAATGTAAACTATGTGTTAGAGATTGTATATAGTAGTAGGAACATAAATACAAATAACAAATACAAATAAGATATGGTCTTTCTCAAAAACAGCATGAGGTCTGGGAGAGGGAGACAAATCTGAAAGCAAAAAAAAAAAAAAAAGAGGCAATAAATTGTTGAAGATGAAATGACCGAAGTTTCTAAAGGGTACTGAGGGGTCACAAATGAGATAGTGGTCGGTTGTTCTCTTGCAGGGGGAACATCAGGAAAGGATTCAGCTAGGATATAATCCATGAGAGGAGTCTAGAAAGAGGAATACATATTTTCTAGGGACTTGGGATGAGAGAGAGAGCAGTTTGAACATTTGCATGAAGACATAAAGCAGAATGCTGCTTTAGGAGCACTGTAAGTCATTTGTCATAGCTGGAGCATAAGGTGAGGACTGGATATTGAACGATAAAGCTGGAGAGATAGGCAGAGAACAGATCATAGAGGGCATTGTTTGCCTTGCCAAGAGTTTCACACTTACCAGTAGGCAATGGAGAGTCCCTGAAGGGTTTTAAGCAAGATAGTAACATGATGAAATTTGCATTTTATTAAGACCATTCTTGCAGCCATTTGCAGCGTGAGTTGAAGCAAAGGGAAAATCTGGAAACAGACCTGTTAATAGGCTGTTGCAGTAATTTAGGTGAGAAATGTTGAGAGCCTGAACTAGGGTAGCAGCAGAGGGAATGTAGAAAAGGAGAAAGGAACTATTCAACAAGAACAGGTCTTGGTGACTGCCTAGCTGTGGAAGATTTAGAAGGGGGAGAAGTCTAGGAAGATACTCAGTTTCTGGTTTACGTGCCTAGATAGAGGATGTTGCTTTCCACCAGGAAAGATTAAAACAATGAGCCTCTCTGAAGAAAGAGACAATGAGCTAAATTTATTTGGGATTGCCTGTGGGAATATCCCAGAGATAATTTTCAGTAGGCTGCTACATATGCAAGTCTGGAACTCATGTGAAAAAAATCTAAACAGAAGATATGGATTGAGGTTAATCAAATTTCAAATTATTTGTAGTCTGGATAAATAGAGTTTGTTATATGCCCATGGTACATGGCTTAGTTTCCTAGTGCTGCTGTAACAAACTCTCACAAACTGCGTAGCTTAAAACAACAGAGGGAAGCAGAGGTGGCTCAAGTGGTTGAGCACCTGCTTCCCATGCATGAGGTCCCAAGTTCGATTCCAAGTACCTCCTAAAAACAAAATAAACAAACAAAAAAAACCCAACTCTCATTGGGGAGTGGATGTAGCTCAGTGGTTAAGCACCTGCTTCCCATGTATGAGGTCCTGGGCTCAATCCCCCAAACCTCCTAAAAAAAAAAAAAAGAAAATATAGAAATTTATTATCTCACAGTTCTGGAGGCCAGAAGTCCAAAATCAAGAAGTCAGCAGGGCCATGCTCCCCCCAATCCTCTTCCAGTTTCTGGAGGTTTGCTGGCAATCCATGGCATTCTCCTCTCATCTGTGTGTTTACATCTCCTCTCCCCATAGAAGGACTTAAGTCATATTGGATTAAAGGCCCACCCAACTCAGTATAACCTCGTTTCAACTTGTCTAATTCCATCTGTAATTCCAAATAACTACTAAGTAAATAATGAAAAATGTACAAACTGCTTAAAGTAAAAGTTGAACTATATAAAATAAGAAAATTGATTTTAAAAACAAATATTCACACATTCCAATCAACCTTCTTCTTTGGTAGTCTAAAAATATGGGATGCTAGTCATATATTTAGAGAATACTGCCTTATTCAAGAATATGTTTTGGAAACATATTCTTTTGAAATTATTTTCAGAGCATGATTAGCAGCCATATAAGAAAAACATATCATTGCTTAGAAATCAAACCTCATTATGAGTACCAAAATTAGTACTGTTTTTTTTTTCCTTTTTAAAAATTTTATTATGGGACATTTAAAACATACAAAATAAAAAGAATAGTATAATGAGCCTTCATGTACCATTCACCCGGCTTTAGTAGTTGCCAAAATTTTCTCATTTTTGTATGATCTATATCTTTATATCCCTGCCCTCCACTCAATTTTTATTCATTATTTTTTAAATTTTTAAGGTAAGATTTACATACATCAAAATACACAAATGTTAACTGTACAATTTTTTTAGCTGAACAATTTTGACAAATAGATCCACCATTTGTATTAGCCAAAGGGGTACTGATGCAAAATATCAGAAATCTGTTGGCTTTTATAAAAGGGTATTTATTTGAGGTAGAATCTTACAGTTACCAGGCCATAAAGCATAAGTTACTTTGCTCACCCAAGTCTTTTGCCCCATGTTGGAGCAAGATGGCTGCCGATGTCTGCAAGGGTTCAGGCTTCCTCTTCCTCTCTTGGCTCTGTGGCCACAGCTTCTTCCAATATTAGCTGTAGTCTGGGATAAGTCTTGTCTCTCTCCTGGGGCTCATTCCTCTCCAGGCTCAGCTGCTCTGTTCTCTCCACAAGGTCAGCTGTGGACTATCAGGCAGACAGCTCGTCTCTCTTCCTGGGGCCTCTGCCTGTCTTGTGGAGCCTTCTCTCTTTCCTCACATATCTGCTCCTCTGTGTGTTTACGTCCCAGGGCTCCAGCTCAAAAAAAACCCCAACTAACTCTTCTGCCTTGTTGTTTTCTCTGTGATCCCCCACCCACATGGCCCAATCAAAGCCTTAATCATTATTTAATCAAGTAAAAGTGGAACCTCTGAATCCAATCCAATCTAATATGCACAGAGGGACAGACCAGTTCACAACTGTAATACAATATCTGTTTTTGGAATTCATAAACAATATCAAACTGCTACACCATTGTAACCCACACTTCCATCACACTGTAGACCATTTCTATCCCTCAGAGGCAACCACTATTCAATTTATTAATCTTAGATTAATTTTATCTTCTAGAACTTCAAGTAAACGGAATCAAACAGTATGTATTCTTTGTGTCCAGCTTCTTTCACTAGGCATAAGATCTACAAGATTCATCTGTGCTATTGCATGTATCTGTCAGTACTTCATTCCTTGTTATGACTGAATAATATTCCATTGTATAGATATTCCAAAATTTGTTTATCATTTCTCTTTGTTCCAGTTTTCTAGTGCTGCATAACAAACCACTCTAAATTAAGTGACTTTAAAAACTGACAATTACTTAGATTGCTTAATTTGTGCTGGGCATGCTAGGGACAGCTTCTGTCTGTTCTATGTGACATCAACTGGGGTCGCTCAAAGGCTGGAGGTGACTTCCTACTAGACCCTGGGATCATCTGAAGGCTCTCTCACTCCCATATCTGGTGGTTGATGTTGGCTGTCATCTGAGACCCCAGCTGGGACCTTTACATGCAGCTGCTTGACTTCCTCACAGCCTAGCACCTGGTTTCTGAGAACAAGCATCCAAAAGAATAAGGCAGATGTGAGGGTTATTTTTATGACTTAGCTTTGGATGCAATATGGCATCACTTCTTTCACATCCTGTTGGTGGACACAGTCACAAAGGTCTATCTTGGTTCAGAGGAATAGCATGTAGACTCCACAACTCAATGAGAGGAGTACCAATGTCACATTGTAAGAGCATGTGGGCTAAGATATATTATAGTGCCCATCTTTGGAAAATAGATTCTGCCACAGTCCCCCCTCTGGCCACAATAGTTTCCATTTCTCCTATATACTAAATACACTCAGCCCCTCTTCCAAGAGTCCTGAGTCTCTTACCAATATGGCACTTACTTTAAGTTCAGGATCTCAAGTCTAAGGGTGGATGAGATTCCTCAGGGACAGTATCTTAAGTTCAGTTCCTTGAGTAAAATTCTGAAAATAAAGAGACAGGTGATACACCCCACATACACCCAGCAGACAGTGATTGGACAGGCAGAAAGTAACCACTGTTGACATTATTCAAAAATGGGTCTGCTCTGAGCATTTCTTCCTTTTCCATAAAAAGTAATGTTTGGAGCTGCGTAGTTTTATCAGACTACTTCCTACCCATAGAAGTTTGGGGGTCTCAGGGTCTCTTTTCATTTTGTACTGTCTTTTTCCTTTCAGTCCAATCAGTATAATTTTATTAAATCTTATGGGCTTTTAATGTATCAATTCTCAATTCAATCCATTAGACAAAAGTCATACACACAAATCTCTACAAGGTAAACCTTTCTCTAGCTAGGCCTCTCTGTGCAGTAGCTGCTATGGGACAGCACACTTAAGAGGTTTAGATGCGCTCTTGTTTAACAGGAGGGTCTGTGAGGCACTTCCTTAAGAGCCTTAGAATTTTTGCCTATTTGAGAAGGTCTGTAAAACACCACCTTTCTTTCTCAGGTCTTATCAAAGAGATTTCCAGTCACACTCGTGGCTTCATATGTAGACCACATCTTTTCTGCAGCACCATTAATTTGCCTAGAAGCCATTTCTAAATTTGAGCACCATTTACCATCTGGAGAGGCTGGAAATGAGAAACAGTTTAATTTTCGAACCCAGCAAGTCCTGGCTTCTTACATTTAATGGTTCTCTTATCTCTCTTTCATTTTATCATAGCCAGTGAGAGGTCAGGTGGCATTTTCAATATTCTGCCTGCAAATCTCCTTAACTAGGTTATTGAATTCATTAGATATAGTTCCTGTTTTCTACATTACTGCAGGTGACAACAGTGACAACTCTCCACCCCTATAAAACAAAGGTTTTTGTTCCTCCAGCTTCAACTAATGTTTTCCTCAATTTCTTCTTAGCCCTCACTGACAGTCTCCTCAAGGTCCTGCCAGCTACTGCCCACCACCCAGTCCCAATGCCAGTGTCACATGTTTTAGGATTGTTTTGGCAGTTCCTCATCTCCAGGTACCCCAATCTGTCCCAGTCTTCTATTCCTCAGTGACAAACCACCCTACACTTAGTGGCTTAAAACACCAACAGTCAGTTATTTTGCACATGAACATTAAATTTAGGTAGAGCTTGGCAGAGACAGGCTAGAAATGACTCCATGGGTCGAGGCTGAACTCATCTGAAACCTGTCTCACATGTCCAGGGGTCAATACGGGCTGTCATTGAGGGCACCTACACAAGCCCTCTCCTTGGTAGTTGCTTCACACCATAGTGGGTGGGGTTCAAGGTCAGGTGTCCCAAGAGAACCAGGCAGAAGTGTGTGGCATTTGTGTGGCCTAGCCTCAGAAGTCACATAGTGTCACCTCCTCCATTCTCTATTGACTGACGCAGTCACTAAGATCTGCCCAAGTACAAGTGGAGGCAACACAGAACCTACTGCTTGGTGAGAAGAACATTAATGTCACGTTGTAAAAAGAGCCTGGAGTTGTGATGTATTGTGGTGACCATCATTGGGAAATAAAAGCTGTCACACTCCCTTTGATGGGTATTACTTAGTTTTAGCCTACAGTTTCAACTTGTATCTTATTCACAAGCCTAGGTTCCAAATGATTTTTTAAATATTTTTGAAGATCAAACTCATAATAAAGGTTTTGAGAAGAATGAAGTAGATGCTTTAAAATTCCAAAAGGGTTTTTAAAATATTTTGAACAAAGGCATTATCAGTGGAAAGTCCATTTGAACCTACATGTAATTCTAATTATAACCCTTTATATTAGATTATCTACATGTGTAACTGAATGCATTTCTACTTTGACTATCAATCTTAATGGTTAGATTGATTTTACATATTAGATAAAATCAGATCACTTATTAAGTAGAGATTTAAATTTTGCTGCAAGGGATAGACAAGTTGATTCCTCAAGCTCCCCAATACCTTCCAATAATTTTATGAAAACATTACGAGACCTTAAGTATCATTAATTATTAGTCTACTTGATTTTTCTTTCCTACAAGCACATTTCTTTGAAAAGAATCAACTCCTATGTACTTTCTGTGACTATAATCTAAAAGTACAAAGAACAATTTAATTGTGTGCTTAATTCTTCCAAGAAATAGTCTTTTAAAAGTTGCTTCTAAGGAGGTATCTTGCTAAACTCTGTGTCCAAAGGAGGACATATCTGATACAGGCTTTTTTCCCAGAGAAGTATGTAATATATAATCCTTTTTGCTATATTTGAGATACCCAACTGTACTGAGAATATTCTCTAGGTATAGGGAAGGTGCCTGTAATGGTTTGAGTTTGATTTAATTATGAATTCCAAAAATATAGATTAGATTATGTTTGTAAACTAATCTGTTCATCTGGGCATGATTAAGTTATGAGTAGGGCGTTAACTGTCACGTCAGTGAGACGTTGAGCCCCACCCCTCGGTGGGCGTGGTCTCAAGTATAAAAGGCTAGACAGGCAGCAGAGGAAGGAGATTGAGAGAAGCAGATTGAGAGAAGCAGATTGAGAAAAGCAGATTGAGAGAAGAGATTGAGAGAAGCAGATTTGAGAAGCAGTTCTGATGTTGGAGTGAGCCATTCGCCCAATAGTCTA
>PVKH010017837.1:0-15308 GCA_004027955.1 Chaetophractus vellerosus | reverse complement strand
CGCCCGTGGGCGGCTTCTGCTTCCATCACGGCCGGCTCCAGTTCGCGGGTGGCTGGCTGTGCTCGATCCGCAGGCGACCTGCCCTGCCCGTGGCGGCTTTTGCCTGTCCGTGGCAGCTTTTTGCCCTGCCCACGGCGGCTCCGGCCCGCCCATGGCGGCTTCCACTCTCAAGGCTGTCTGCCCGCTAGGAGAGGTCCCCGGGAACCGAACCCAGGGTCTCCCATGTTGTTTCCCAGCGAGCTCTTTATCCACTGAGCTATCTAGCCGGGCCCAAGATCTGCTATATTTTGATGAATGTTTTCAAATTCTTCTTTGTGTTCACCTGGTGCATTTTTTTTATTTTTTTATTTTTTTAAACAAGATACTTAGATTACATAAATGTTACACAAAAAATATAGTGATTCTCATATGCCACACCTCCCACCCCTCCTACAACCTCCCACATAAACATCCTTCATTAGTGTGGCACATTAATTGCAATTGATAAACACATCGCGGGGCTTTGCCATTAAGCATGGACCATAGTTCATGTTGTAGACCACAGTCTCTCCCACACAGTTCTGCGTGCTATATAATGATATAAAATGGCCTATATCTGTCATTGCAATGTCACTCAGGACAATTCCCAAGTCTTGAAAAAGCCCCTGTATTAAAACTGCTTATCCCTCTCCCTGCCCCTAGAGCCTCCAGTGGACACTGGTTTCACATCAATGTTGTAATTTCTTCCATTGCTTGAATCAGTATATGCCTATAGTAGAATACCAGTAAGTCCGTTCTAAGCTCTTCTCCCCCAACCTGAGGAGTCTGGGATCGTGAAGTCCACTGTACCTCCAATTGAGAGGCTGCTTATATCCCATGGGGAAGATGGATGGTATTATCCTGCCTACAGCTGCAAAATCTCTCTATTCCCTGGGATGCCCATTGTCCATCATCATCTCTCCGCCAGTTGTCCTGGTTGAGTCCAATGAGCTGTAGAGTAGGAATTGCTGCACCACTGAGGTTTTGGGCCCAGCTGGCATAGAACAACCCAAAGATGCAAGTCTCTGGACGTATACCTACAAACTCCAGCACCAAGTATAGGTTTGAATAGAAGGTACAGATGAGCCATGTGAGGGAAGACATAGTTGATTCCAACTCGCTGGAGCACAAACTCCAAAGTAGGGCCCACTGGCAAGGTACCAAACTCTGTTGCTATCTGCACTGACATTGGACCTGGGTGTCTCCACAGCCCTCAAGAGCCCCAATATTTAGGGTGATATTCACTTTGGAATTCTGTGAGATCCTACTGAGATGTGTGCAAGCATTACATCTAGATGACCTGCCAACTCAGTTTGAAGTCTCTTAGCCATATAAACTCATTTGTCTTTACCTTTTGCCATTAAGTGTACAGTCTAAAATGTAAACCATAATGTAAACCATTGACAATGTTTAATAGCTATGTTTCACTATTTATATATCAGTTATAACAATGCTACCATCCACATATAAAAAGGAATTAATATGGGGGAAAGAAAGGGGGAAAATGACGGGTATATGAGAGTCTCCTTTATTCTATTCTGTGTGTGACTTTGCTGTTACCTAAATCTTATTTGAAAACAAAATGAAAAATAATGAGACACTGGGGAATGAGAGGAAGATGGTGACATGGTACAGACTGGACACCAGATACTGTAGTAATGAAAGGTAAAAGGTCAAAAAAGATTTTTTAAAATATTTTTTCATGTTTTAAATATCTGTCTTTTAAATTTATTTTCTTTTTAGTTTTTTACAAAAAATTTTATGTATTTTATCTCTTATATTTAAACTTATCATTATTATTTCATTTTCCTATTAATTGTATTCAACTATTGTAATGGTTTCATCTTTGAAGAAGCTTTGGATCACAGGAGGGTTACAACTGGAGTGGGGGAGGATCATAGGTGTGGGGTTTCAGGGATGGGGGATGCATCTGAGGAAGTTCACCTGAGCATAAATATAAAGTATATAAAAATGTTCAAATGTTCACGGGGTATTGTCACAGTGGGTGGTGAATCACTCAATAGATGAGAGAATACTGGATTCCCATCCTGGAGAGCTCAGCCACATTCTCAAGGGAGAAACAACAGTCCCCCAAATGCAGGAGAAGTGACTGGCAAAGGAGGATGATCCACTGATGGGACCTTGATATTGATGACTAGCCTTATGAGTCTTTGCTCTTGAAATTGAAACTTAGCCTATTGTTATGGGTTTGCTAGGGGTTGCCTCCTGAGAACCTCCTTGTTGCTCAAATGTGACCTCTCTCTAAGCCAAGCTCAGTATATGAATGCATTACCTTCCTCCCAGCATGGTACATGAATCATGGGGATGAGCCACCCTGGCACCAAGGGATTGCAGTATCTTAAATATATCATACCACTGTCTTAATGGTAAGAATGAACATTAATGAAACTTAATGTCCCTAATTTCTTTAGCCATCTTATTGAATTTATTAAGGAAATTTGCTTGAACATCTATGATTAGTTGTCTCAACTCCTTTATGTCATCTGGAGGCTTATTTTGTTCCTTAAACTGGGCCATATCTTCCTGTTTCTTGGTATGGATTGTAATTTTTTGTTGATGTCTTGGCATCTGGCTTACTAATGTATTTATTCTGGGTGCAGTTTCTCTTTTTAATTTAGGGCTTTCTTGTCCTTTCTCCCTTGCTGGTTGTGTAGTAGAAGACAATGATGTAGTTGGTGCTATAAACTGTGGAGGCTCAAGCAGCCCTCATTTCCCCAGAGACCAGTGATGCTTCTCCCAACTTTTTCCTTTGCCAGGGGTAGGGACAGAGCCACAGTTGTGCAGGCCTGGACTGCAGTTGCCCAGAGAGAATGATGAAGCTTCATGCCCCTTTCTCCCCTGCCTGGGGTAGGGATGGAGTTGCAGGTGTGGGAAGCAATATATGCCATGTGAGTTCAAAATGACTGCAGTTGGCCTGGTAGACTTCTGACTCTGTCCAGCCAAATGTACCTGCAGTTACTGGGTGAGGCTGGTGCAGGGCCCACCAGCTTCCTCCCTGCCAGAGGTGAGGCTGAATCCTAGCCTAGGGTTTCAGGTCGATCTGGGTGGAAGAAGCTGGTCCCTAAGTTCACTGTAATTTTCATTCAGCCTGGCCTCCCCTCAAGTCAGGGGAGTAGTCAAAATGGCAGCTACTGGCTTTTTTACCACTTGTACAAGTTCAAACTTCAGCTGTTCTTTGGGTTATACTTTAGCCAGCCAAATTGATTAATCAGTAGCTGAAGTTGGTGTTCAACTGTCTCTTCCTCCTCTGATTTTTGGAAATGAAGCTTCCAGTTCCATCCACAGAATAGCTCCTGAGGCAGCTTGTGCCACCAAAGTAGGATGATCATTGGCCTCTGTGGCATGGCCTATATATTCCCAGAGAGGCAGGGGCAGGTCCTCCAGCTTCCTCCCTGCTGAAGGTGGGGCTGGGGAATATGCTAGAGCTGCAATCTGATCTAGATTGAAAGAAGTTTTTCCTTGCCAGCACTGTGATTTTCAGTCAGCCCTGTTTCCCCTAGTGCCAGGAGCAGAGTGAAATTGGCAGCTACTGGCCTCTTTCTGACTTGGGCAGGTTCAAACTTTAGCTGTTCTTAGGATTATTCTTTAGCCAGCTGAGTTTACTAATCAGTAGCTGAAGTTGGTACTTCCAATTGCAGCTGTGGAATAGCTCTCGAGTTGGCCTGTGCCACCAGTGGAGGATGGGCACTGCCTTCCGAGTCATGGAGTGCTCTACTCAAGACTCTTCTCTGCAGATGGGCAGTGTCCTGCTTCCATTCTTTCAAGGATGTTGCAGGATGCTCCTCTAGTCCCCTAGAGCCCCCAAACAGGTGCTTTAGATAGCTCTGGGTGATTACTGGCTGCCCTGTAGGACGAGCTGACTCTAGGAGCTCTTTACTCTGCTGCCATCTTGTTGGTTTGTGCAACTTACTGTCAGCTGTTGGGATTTTGATTGAGATTACTTTAAACCTGAAAGTTGCTTTGGGAGAATTGGCATCTTAGAATATTTAGTCTTCCAATCCATGAAGACAGAATGTCCTTCCATTTATTTGGCCCCTTCTTTGATTTCTTTTATCAATGACTTAATTTTCTGCAAACAATTTCTTTACACTGTTGGTTATATTTATTCCTAAATATTTCATTCTTTTTGTTGCTGTTGTAAATGGAATTTTTAAAAAATATATTCTTCAGGTTATTCATCACTAGTTTATAGAACAGTACTGACTTTTGCATGTTGACCTTGTACCCTGCTACTTTGCTGAACTTATTTATTAGCTCTAGGAACTTTGTTGTGGGTTTTTCATGATGTTTTGATCATGTCATCAGCAATAGGGGAAAGTTTTACTTCTTCCTTTTCAATTTGGATGCCTTTTATTTCATTCTCTTGCTTAGTTGCTCTAGCTTAAATTTCCAGTACAATGCCGAATTTCAGTGCTGACAGTGGTCATCCTTGTCTTGTTCCCAATTTAGAGGGAAAGATATCAGTCTTTCACTATTAAATAGGGATTTAGCTATGGGTTTTTCATTGATCTCCTTTATCATGTTGAGGAAGTTTCCTCCTATTGTTAGTTTTCTAAATGTTTTTATCAAGAAGGGGTGCTGGATTTTGTCCAATGTGTTTTCTGCATCATTTTTTTTCTTTTAATCTACCTAAAGTTTTGTTGATTTTATTATTTTTGTCAGAGAACCAAATTTTAGTTTTGTTGATTCTAATTTTTCCTATATTTAATCCATGCCTGCAGAAATCTTTGTTATTTTCTTCATTCTGCTCACAGTTTTTCTTCTTATTCTCAATCTCCTAGTTTTAAGTTAATGGTTCTGATTTAAGATCTTTCTTCTTTACTGTAATCTTTTAGAGTTATAAATTTTCCTCTCTGCCCTGCTGTTATTTTATCCCATAAGTTTTGGTATGTTGTGTTTTCATTGTCATTCATCTGAAGATATTTCCTAATTTTTTTTTAAATTTATTTTTTGACTTGTAGGTTGTTTAAGGGTACATCATTTAACTTTCAAGTATTTTTTAAATTTTCCATTTATCTCCCTCTTGTTGATTTCTAGCTTCATTTCATTGTGTTTGGGGAAGATATAATGTATGAATTCAATATTTTTTAATTTACTGAGATTTTCTTTGTGACCTACCACATGGTCTATTCTGGTAATGATCTATGTGCAGCAGAGATAGAGTGTGTATTGTGCTGCTATTGGATGAAATGTTCTATATGTGACTATCAGGTCAATCTGGTTTAGAATATCATTAGAATCTTCTGTTTCCTTGTTGATCTCCTGTATAGAAGTGCTATGCATTATTGAATGTGATATATTGAAATATCCTACTATTAATGTAGAACAACCTAATTCTCCCTTCAATTCTGTCATTATTTACTTCATGTATTTTTGTGCTATGTTAGGTGTGTACATATTTATAATTGTTATACCTTCTTTAATTATTTTTTAATACATAGTTTCCCTCTTTTAACAATTTTGACTTAGTATCTATTTTATCTGATATTAGTATCGCTACCTCAGCAGTATTTTTGTTACTACTTGCATAGCATATTTTTTTATCCTTTTGCTTTCAATCTAATGTCTTTGAAATTAAAGCCAACCTCTAATTAACAACACATTGTTGGGTCATGCTTTTTTTTTTTTTAATCCATTCTGCCAATCTCTTTGTTTTGACTGGGAAGTTAAATTAATTTACATTTGATGTAACTTCTGACACTGCAGGACTTACTGGTGACATTTTTCTATTTTGTGTTTGTATGTCTAAAGCCATTTTTTGGCTCTCAATTCAACCTTTAATATCTATATTCACATTTCTTTTTCTTTTTGTATTGTACCATTTTGAGATCCTTCTCATTTCTTTCTGAAGAGTTTTAATGTATTTTTGTGATTACCAAAATTCTTTTTCTAAAAAATGTATCCATATTGGTGTGTATTGTGCCCTTTCTCATTCCTTTTCTTTCCATTACTTGTGTCTCATCCAGATGAAGCTTCATTACTTCATATATGGATTATAGTTTGCTTCTAGTCTCTCTACCTCTACAGTGATTTACATATATCTGGCTGCTTGGATTTCTCAATCAAAATTAATGTTTCTCTATTTTGCCATGAAGTCTCAAATGTAAAAACATTCAACATGAAGTGAGGTGTAATGTATTCCACTACCTAGACAATATTAATCATAGAGGATGAACTTTGTTTAAGAGTATTACAATTCTTCATAAGTTTTTTCAGACCTTTTATCACCTCCTTATTTCTCAGGCTTTAAATAAAGGGGTTTAAAAAAAGTAATCACTACTGTATAAAAAATTGCTAATGGTATATCTTTATCTCCTTCTTCAAATGGTCATATATACATGAGAGACAAATATAAAATATTGACACAGACAGAAAGTGGGATGCACAGGTACAAAAGGCTTTACCTCTCCTATGTTTGGATTTCATTCTGAAAATTGTGAAAAGACTGTAGAGATAAGAGATCAAGACAGTGACAATGGTGAAGATTTAATTGGCACTGATAAAATACATAACATTATTGCATTGATAAAAGTATCATTACAGGAGACTCTATACAATGGAAAAATATCACAAAAAAAGTAGTCAATTTGATTAGACCCACAGAAAGTTACCCTTAGTAGAAGCATTACATGAATTACATAAGGGAGGTTACTAGATTTGAAGACCCCAATGGTCATCTGAACACAGAGTTTCTTTGAGATCCTTGTATGGTACTGCAATTGGCTACACATTGCCACCTACCAGTCATACCCCATTGCTGCAAGAAGAAAACAGTCTGCAGTTTCAGCAAGGCAGAGAAAATAAAATTGTGCCATACATTCATAAAAGGAAATGATTCTGTCCTCAGAAAAAAATTTCCTAACATCTTGGGAGTAATAGTACAGGCACAGCAGGAATCAATTAGAGCCAGGTTGCATAGGAAAATACACATTGGTGTGTATAGATCCATATAGATCAATCAACCAGGATTCTTCACCATGGTGACAATATAAATGGCAAATAACACCACAAACAAAAGTGGCTTCAGCTCTGTGTGATTCATAAATCCTGTGAGGATAAACTCAGCTCTCAGGGAATGATTTTCTTTAGCCATTCCTGCATTTTTTCAGACAGAAATTGTAGGGAAATGAGACTTAAATTAGAGTGTGTTTAATTTTCCTCTCTAATTTCCCTAGGTATAAAAGGAAAGAACATCTTCTTAATTCAACTTATGCTGATGCCTGAAAACTAGCATATACAGGGTTTGTCAGGTAATGGGAAAGCAATGTATCACAGATTGTATATACAAGGATTTCCTGGAAACGCCTAAGAATGTCCAGGATGGAAATACATCGTCTGCATGAATTATCAAAAGCAAGTGTCAAAATTCAGGGTCAGTGTACATAACTTGGTATTTCATAATTTAAAAGATAATATTTTAATAGTGGTTTTCTCCATAAAATAAAAACAAATTTTAAATACTCTCATACTGTATCATTGTTGGAAAACAAATTGCTCTTTAGACATTTTCAACTATTCTTTCTCCCCTTTGTCGTCCTCCTTCATCTTGTTTTTTGATAGTTAAAAACTTTTTTCACTTGATTTTGGTTCTTCATGGAATTGATTTACTACCTAGCATTAGAGTAAACCATAATTTCATTTTGGACCATTTCTCCCCAAATAATTTACAGATTAATTTAATTTGAGGAACCTGGAAAATAATTCTCATTTTTTTCAGAATTCTAGATTTTCCCAGAAAAAAATAAATATCATTACAAGGTAAACTAGGCATATTATATATTAAAATATATGATGAAGTTCCCACAATTAAAATGTTAGATTTAGATGAAGATTCAATAGGTATATTAATAGAACAGATTAGATTATTGAAAGTTAACCCTCATATAAAATAAGGTGATCACCAAAAATTATTGAAGAAAGAACAGTTTATTAATGAATGGTCCTAGGCCAGTTGGTTAATTATTTATCTCTTCCATTTATATTAAAATTTATAGATTCCCCCTTATTCAGAAATTATTTCATAAACTTAATTTTTTCTTTTTACATAGCTTGATGTTTTATTCATAGCACTTTAATTCGATTGGAATTTATTCTAGAAAGTTCTGAAGTGAAAGGTAAAATTCATTTTTTATGGCTAACCTGTAGTTCCAGGGATGTTTACTAACTACTCCTTCCCTTACTCACTGATTTCACATACCTCCCTTTTGCCATGCACTCTCATTCTCTCAAGTGGACATGCACACACAGAGGTTATATGTAGCTTAAATTAGTCTACACTATATAAAAGAAGACCATCATAGTGCCTACACTTACATTCTAGAAGGACAGAGAGACATTAAATTACTAGAGTGATAAGTACTATAATTGGGGAAAGCTCTTCTGCCTCTAATCAAGTCTGAATAATAGGATACTACAAGCTTTAGACATAAAACATATATTCTCTCTATTCTTTCTATATGACCCTGTATTAGTCAGCCAAAAGGGTGCTGATGCAAAATACCAGAAATTGAATTGTCTTTATAAAGGGTATTTATTTGGGGTAGAAGTCCATAGTTACCAGGCCATAAAGCATAAGTTTCTTCCTTCACCATTGCCACATGTTGGAGCAAGACAGCGGCCAATGTTTGCCAGGATTCAGACTTCTTAGGTTCCTCTCTTCCCAGGGCTGTGTTTCTCTCCAGGCTTAGCTCCTCTGTTTCCTCCAAAAGGTCAGCTGTAGACTATCAGGTGAATGGCTTGTCTCTCTTCTGGGGCCAAGCCCTCTTACTTCCCGGGGCTCCAGCTCAATTCTCCAACATCAAAATTGCTTCAACACTGTCCTTTGCCATGCCTTTTGTATTTGATTCCCACCCCACTAAGGGGTGGTGCTCAATGCCCTACTGACGTGGCCCAGTTAAGGCCCTAATCATAACTTAATCATGCCCAGATTAGCAGACCAGTTTACAAGCATAATCCAATATCAATTTTTGGAATTCATAATTATGTCAAATGGCCAAACCACTATAGACCCATCAATGATCATATAAAGTTGACCTGTAAGGAATATTTTCAGCTTTGACATCTTTTAACACACAAGTTAAAGTATATTTGCTCTTGATACATTGTTATTTTTCCTTTTGCTTTATTTTTCAATTGAATGTGGAATTTGGTCCATATCAATATTTAGTGATATTCCTATTTTTTAATGAAAAACACATCACATTTATAAAGCAGTCCTATGCAGATTACACAAGACTGTAGGAAATACAATTCAGTACTTGTCAATTGGATTTTATTTAAAAAACAATGCCATTATAAAAAAATAGACCTATTTTCAAAGAACCACTTAAATATGGCTTTGAAAACCACAATATTTTATTTACAACAAATAGATGGTAGAGCAACAGCATTCATAGATATTTATGATAAATAAAAATGAAATTATTATTCTGGGTTACTTCTGAAATACTCCTTTAGGTTCATAGATATCTACAATGATTAATGAAAGTAAAATCAATTTTGTCCATTGAAGTAATTTGTATTTAAACATCAATTTGAACAATGAATGTAGACTGGTCATTTATTTGGGATCTGGACCCATATATCCCAAAGCTAAGTAGAATATAACTCTATTCTACAGAGGGTCTGTTTCTCATTTCCATACAGTTTGTCAACAGACACACCCCAAACATTTCAGCACATGTATAAGGGGCACTATTTAGCATCTCCACTAAGTGATTATAGCCATATATGCTAAATATTGAGATAGCTGGATGCTAGAAGTTCAGATTTTATAAATTTAAAACACACTAAGTGGCTATGTCAAAAAAAAACAAGAACTGGATCCAGGATTACATTTTAAATTATGGAAGGAACCTCTGAAAAAATTGAACATTATTAATGGAATGGCAACAGATATCAGATATTTCTCAACTTAAGAGAAGTACATAACTTCTCACTTTTCTCTAGTTAGTGACTTGAAATTGAATTAAAAGTAAAGCACATTTATAGTGGATTCTTTCTTATCAAAATATCTCAATGTAAAACAGTCTGGGTTTGGACAACACCTTTTTCAGAAATCATTAAAGTTTAATTTACCATTGAAAAATACAATGACATTCTTATAAGAAGCCATCGTCTTACTGTTGCACAGAGGTCAATTTGAAAACCAATCCAGGCAAATGAGTTCAGAAAAGGCAGCAAATGCATCTAAGTCCATGTAGCAAATGGTGCAAAGCAGCTTCTAACAGAACAATGAAATGGACAAATTTATGAAGCTCTACACTTAATGTCTGTTTTAACATTGTGTTGATGGCAGCCATTTCAGGCAGAGGTAGCCAAGCTTCATACATATGGGGAGGCATAAAGCAGAAAACATTGCAAAAACTTAGCAGTTCTTTGATTTCTTCTAATGATAGTCCTATTTTTAAATAGCATTGTGTGTTTATTCAACTGGTCCCATATGAAAGAGTATTTAGATTGTTCTCAATGTACATTATCTGATATATCTGTACAGCAGACTTTATTTTTAGTTTTTGTGCTTTACTTTGGCTTAGCCATATCTTTTGTAGAAAGTGTACAGCTTGTTTTACTTTTTTTTCTTTTTAAGTGAATCTGAAAATCTTTGTTTTGTAATCATTGAATTAATTCCATTTATAGTCACTTTTATGACTGCTGTTTTAAAATTCAGTCAAATTATTTCATGTCATATTTACTGTTTGTCTATTTATATGGCATGCTTTATTTGTTTTTAAAAATATTTTTCTTGGTATATCTCATGGTTTGTATTTTTGTTTTAGTTGTTAACCTTACTCAAAGTAATACCCTTATTAGCTACTCAGTCCCTCTTACTGTATTTATGATGCTAATATTGTTTGTCTGCTTTAAGTGGTATTCTTTGACTGCCATTATTACTTATGTGGTAATCAGTGACCTTACTCTACTTTAGCTGTATTCTTTCTCCTCTTTATTTTTTTCTTACCCTTTATTAGGTTTTATTGTGTAGTTATTTTAGATTTACACAGCAGTTAAAGTGATTAGTACAGGGAGTTTTCCATGTATAATTCTTCTGGTTCACCTAATGCTAATGTTTTATATAATTATGCCTCAGTTAAAAAAACTAAGATGTTTTTACCTAATGGCCTTTTTTATGTTCCAGAAGCATATTTAGGATAGCACATTACATTTTGTTTTTCATGTCTCCTTAGGTTACTCTTGGATATGACAATTTCTCAGACTTTCCTTGTTTGTTTGCTTATTTTTGTTGTTCTTGTTTTTGGTACAAAAGTGAGTTTACAGAGTAATCATGCATAAGATACAGGATTCCCATATATGACACTATTATTAACGCATTACGTTGATGTGGAACTAAATTATTTCATTTAGTTAATAAAAATGCATTTATATTGGCTCTTTAATTATAAAAAATTTGCAATACTAAAACAAGATGTTAATAAAAAGGGACAACATGTGTAGGTGTAGGGACAGGGCAATATGGGAACCCTCTGAAGTACCTGCTCAAATTTTCTGTAAATGTAAAAGTTTTCTAAAAATTAAGTCTATTGATTAAACTCTTAAAAAAAAACTACGATGTTAATAATTATGAAATACTATTAACAAAACTAAAAGATTTATATTGTATTTTATCAGTTTTTCCACTAATGTCTTTTTTTTCTGTTCTAGGATCCAAACCAGGAAACTATTTTGCACGTAGTAACCATCCCTCTTTAGTTTCTGCCAATCGGTATCAGTTTCTCACTCTTTTTCATTACTTTAATAATTTTTAAGTTTACTGACCAGGTATTTTGTAGAATGTGCCCCAATTTTGGTTTGTGTGATATTTTCTCTCAATTAGGCTATTGTTATGAATTTAGGGGTGAAGAATATGACAGAGGCAAATGCCCTTTTAATTGTATCATGTGCGGTGTCTATGATTTCTACATGAATTCTTACTGGTGATGCTAAGCTTGGCACTTGGGGGGGGGGTGTGGATCTGCAAGTTTTTTCCAATGTAAACTTAAGTTTATTTCCTTTTGATACTACATTCATTAGAAACAAGGCACTAAATTCTGGCCACATTTAAGGCAAAGGGGCAGGGAATTAAGCTCTGCCTCCTGGAGGGAGGAGTACTGAAAAATTTATGGAATATGTTAAATACATCACAGCAATTTAAAAAATGTTGGGGAAATTCTTTGAGACTATTCAAATACCCTCATTTTTGCCTACTAGTTGTCTTGCCTAGTAAATATTACTTTGGTAATGTAATAACAATTTTCTATATTGCTGATTCTTTCTTCATGTATTCTTTGAAAATATATCTTAGCTAGATATAAAATCCTTGGGTCACACTTTATCCTTGAATTCAATAAAAATATCAATCCATGTAGATGTTGAGAAGTCGGATGTTAAGCTGATTTCCCTTCCTTGAAAGTGGTTTTGTCTTTCTATGTGGAGGAGCAATTAATTTTTCTTCATCTTAGAATATAATAGTCTTACTAGGCTATATCTTGGAGGAAACTGTTTTGTATTGGTTATTACTGTATGTGGTGGTTTGCTCCAATATGGAATCTTCTGTTATTTACCATAATATTTTGTAGAGTAGGAGTTGCTGCTCCACTGAGGTTTTGGGCCCAGCTGGCAAGTGGACAGCTCAAAGACTCTCTGACATACACCTACAAACTCCAGCACCAAGTATAGGTTTGAATAGAAGGGACAGATGAGCCACGTGCAGGGAAGACATAGTTGAGTCCAACTCTGTCACTTGCAATAGCACAAACTCCAAAGTAGGGACCACTGGCAAGGCACCAAACTCTGGAACTATCTGCCCTGACATAGGACCTGGGTGTCTCCAGAGCACTCAGGAGCCCCACTATTTGGGGTGATATCTACTTTGGAATTCTCTGAGACCCTACTGAGATGTGCATAAGCATTACCTCTGGGATGATCTCCCAAAACATTTTGAAGTCTCTTAGCCATATAAATTCATTTCTCTTTACCTTTTCTACCTTTTATTCAAGGTCTTTTTCCAGTTACATTGCCAATTGGGACTTGGTAGCAATCCCTTGGTGCCAGGGAGTCTCATCCCCAGGAGTCCTGTCCCACACTGGGAGGAAGGCAATGAATTCATATGCTGAGTTTGTCTTAGAGAGAGGCCACATTTGAGCAAAAAGGAGGATCTCAGGAGGCAACCCATAGACACCACAAACAATAGGTTAAGTTTCAATTTCAAGAGCAAAGAGTCATAAGGCTACTCATCAATATCAAGAACCCATCCGGGGATCATCCTTCTTCACCAGTCACTGACCCTGCACTTGAAGGACTGTTGTTGCTCCCTTAGAGAATGTGGCAGAGCTCTCCAGGATGGGAATCCAGTATTCTCTCATTTATTGAGTGATTCACCACCCACTGTGACAATACCCCGTGAACATTTGAACATTTTTGTATACCTTATATTTATGCTCAAGTGAACTTCTTCAGATGCATCCCCCATCCCTGAAACCCCATGCCTATGATCCTCCCCCACTCCAGTTGTAACCCTCCTGTGATCCAAAGCTTCTTCAAAGATGAAACCATTACAATAGCTGAATACAATTAATAGGAAAATGAAATAATAATGATATGTTTAAATGTAAGAGATAAAACACATAAAAAATTAAAAAATAAACAAAATAAAATTAAAAGATTGGAATATTAAAAAATGAAAAATATTTTTTAAAATTTTTTGACCTTTTGCCTTTCATCACTGCAATATATGGTATCCAGTCTGTACTGTGGCACCTTCTTCCTCTCATTCCCCAGTGTCCACTATTTTTCATTTTGTTTTCAATGAAGTTTTAGGTCACAGCAAAGTCACACATAGAATACAGGAGACTCTCAACATCCTCCCCCTTTCCTTCCCCACATATTAATAACATTTTATATGTGGATGGCAGCATTGTTATAACTGATATATAAATAGTGAAACATAACTACTACACATTGTCCATGGTTTACAATATGGTTTACATTTTAGACTGTACACTTTTATAAATTTTGATATTTACCATGTACTGTGTCCATCATTGTATGGTAATGAAGAACATTTCTACTGACCACTAAATAACCCCTGTTTGATCTATTCTATTCCTCCCACCCCATTCCCCCGGGGCCCATGATGACCCCCTGGTATGACAAGATTCATAGTTACATGCAACAAGAGGCTTTGACACACTGGTTTGTCCTCTCCTAATAGGAACCAACCCTGCTCTTGAGAGACTCCTACCTGTCTATTTTTGAACAAATCAGTCATCCCAAATATGGGAGTCCAACTCCTTCTCACTCATTATGTGAGTCTCCACCCACTGATACAATCATTTTGGGTAGAATTTGCATCTAAAAAGCATTTGGTCTTCTAATCCATGAGCATTGAATATTCTCCCATTTCTTTAGATCTTCTTTGACTCCTTTTGGCAAGGGTTTGTTTCCCACGTATAAGTCCTTTACAACCTTACTTAAAATTATTGGACATCACCATCTGAGACTCCTCGGATTGAGTGAAGAGCTATGGACTAGAGTGGACTTACTGGTATTCTGTTATAGACCTTGTGATTCACACAATGGAAGAAATTACAACATCATGTGGAGCCAGTGGCCACTGGACACTTTGGGGGCAGGGAGAGGGAAAAGCTGTTGTAATACAGGGTCTTTTTTGGGACTTGGAAATTACCTTGAGTGACATTGCAATGACAGACACAGGCCATTTTATATCATCATATAACATGAAGTGTGGGAGAGAGTGTGGTCTACAATGTGAACTACGGTGGCAAAGCCCCAAAATGTGTATATCTATTGCAGGTGATATGCCACACTAATGAAGAATGTATATGTGGGAGGTTGTGGGAGATGTGGGAGGTGGGGCATATGGGTACCCCTATAATTTTTGTGTAACATTTATGTAATCTATGTATCTTTAAGAAATAAATTAATTTAAAAATTATACCTAGATATTTGATTCTTTTAGTTACTATTGTAAAGGGATTTTTTCTTGATTTCTTCCTCATGTTGTTCTTTACTTGTTAGTACTTATTTCTGCATGTTGCTCTTGTTCCTTGCCACTTTGCTGAACTGATTATTAGCTATAGTACCTTTGTTAATTTTGGGGCATGTTGTATCTATAGGATGAGGTAATATGGAAATAGAGAAAATCTTACTTCTTTTCCAATTTCAATGCTTTTCTTTTTTCTTTTTTATTTTTGCCTAACTTCTGTGGTTAGAACTTCCAGTACAATGTTGAATAAGAGGGGTGACAGTTG
>PVKH010017836.1:0-15302 GCA_004027955.1 Chaetophractus vellerosus | reverse complement strand
CTCCTGATTGTACAATAGGACTATCTCCATGACTTTACTCCTTTCTACCTTTACTTTTGAAAAGAAAAGAAAAATAAAAAAGTTAGAATATTATCTATCTCTGTCATTCTTTTCCTATTTAAGGCCATTCTGCAATTGTCTAATCTTAATTGTAAATATGTGCTAATTTTCCCATGCCCTTTCTCCCTCAGGTATCAATTTATTTATTTTTTGTACTACTATGTCACTTTCTACACAAGTCTCCTCAAGTAAATTACTTAACTGCTCAGTGGCAAGATTTTCTCAGCTATAAAATGGATATAATAATTGCACTTATTTTGTAGGGTTGTTGTGAGGCAAAATGAGTACTTACGCATAAAAAGCTGAGCTGAACCTGATACATAGGAAATACTTGAGTCCTACCATTGATAGTATTTTCTAATATCTCTTTCAAAAATGCCTTTTTTTAAAAGATTTATTTTTTATTTATTACATATCCCCCCCCCCTTCTGCTTGCTTTTGCTGTGTGTCCATTCTTCTGTGTTTTTCTATGTCTGCTTCTTGTCTCCCCCTGTCTTTGCGGCGATGCACCGAGTAGGCCGTCCCGGGTGGCGGATTGCTCCTTTTGAGGGTGGCTCCATTCCGCTTTCACGGGTGGCTCCGCTCCATGTTTTGCGGGCGGCAGTCCTCCATGTTTTTTGCAGGCTGCCAGCTTCCACGGTTTTGCAGGAGGCAGCTCCGCTTTTCACGGGTGAATTTGCCATGCCCGTGGGGGCTCCGCCCTGCCCGTGGTGGCTTTTTGCCTTGCCCACGGTGGCTTTTGCCCCACCCACGGCGGCTTGCCTTTCTCAAGGCCATCTGCCCGCTCGGAGAGGTCCCCGGGAACCGAACCCGGGCCTCCCATGTGGTACCCCAGCGCGCTCTTTATCCACTGAGCTATCTAGCTGGGCCCTCAAAAATGCCTTTTATTCTCTCTTATTTATCAATCTTTAATTATTGAAATATGTTTCTGTGGCTGCTTTAACAAATTTCAAGCAACTTGATGACTTACAATAACAGAAATCAATTCTCTCACAGTTTTGGAAGCCAGAAAATTGAAACCAGCCTCACAAGGCTGAAATCAAGGTGTCTGTAAGGCCACACTTCTTCTGGAGTCTCTCCAGGAGAGTATATTCCTTGCCTCTACCAGCCCATGGTGGCTGCCAGAATTCCTTGTTTCGAAATTACATTATTCCAGTTTTCAAGTCCAGCATCACCAAATGTCTCTGTGCTCTGCCCTCACTTGCTCCTCCTCAGTTTGTCTGTCAAATTACCCTGCCTCGCTTTTGTAGGGATACGTGTGATTGCATTTATGTCCCAAACTTAAAACCCAGGAAAATCACTCCATCTCAAATAATATTAATCATACTACAAAGTCTTTCCCATATAAAATAACACACATGGATACGAGGGTTTAGGACCTTGTATTTTCAGGATATTATTCAGTCTATATTGTGTATCCTTAATCTACCATGATATTCATTTACCCAAATGCAAAATTCATTCTCCTCATCCCAACAGTGAAGTTTCCTGCCTTTACTGTCTTAATGACACCTTATTTTCTATTTTTGGTCAAATGTCCCTCTTATAAGGATATATGAGCTGATATTTAGGACCCAGCCTGATAATCCAGTACAATCCTCCCATCTAAAGATCCTTAGTTACTCACATCTGCAAAGATTTTGCCATATGATGTAACATATACAAGTTCTTAGGATTAGGACCTGATTGTTTCATAGGTTCTCTTTCACGTTACTACAAACATATAAATTGTTCATATGTCCTCTGTAGCTCAGCATTGTTCCCAAATATTTTATTTCTAATAAAATGTTATTATTAATATGTTAATTAAAATAAACCAGGAAGATTTTAAAGACTATTTCTTTCTTTAAAAAACAACATTCCTTGCAACCAGTTTCTGACATGGTCTTAGCTCATGAGATCCATGTGTGGTAGAGTCCTCTAAGTTTTTCAGGTGGATAAATCTGAGAGCAACCAGCAATTATGTGCCTCACTTTTCCTAGCTCTTTTCCTTTTCATCTTGAACAGCTAAGCCTCCCTGCTCACAGATGGTGATGGGTGAAGTGTGTGATGCTGCTGTCCCACCACCTCTTGCTCTACCAGCAAATATGCCTGCATCTGTGTTTTGGTCTCCTACATGCGCAAAGTGGCCATGACAACTCGGTGGGTGCCATAGTTTCTTACGAGCGTTTTATCAAAGTACCACAAACTGAGTGGATTAAGACAACAAGAATTTACTTTCACACAGTTGTGAAAGCTATTGCAGTACAAGCAGGACCATGTTTCCCCTTAATCCTTCAGGGAAGGATCTTTCCCTTGACTCTGCCTTCACTGCTGGCATTGGCTTCGGGCAATCTATGGCAGCCTCTGACACACTTGTCACATGGTGTCTCCCCTCTGTCTGTCCATCTATGCTCAGTTTCTTCTTTTTAGAAGGCCATCAAGCATATTGGATAAGGGCCCACCTTAGTTCTTTTAAGCCTCATCATAACCAACGTCTTCAAAAATCCTGTTTCCACATATGGTCATATTTAGGGGATGTGGAATTTAACATTTTGTGGGAAAAAATTAAACCCCAAACATTGGGGGAAGTGCAGAATGTCAGTGATTACAGCTCAATTTTATGTAAAATAGTGGTAGATAAAAGAGGTTCAGCAGTTGTGCTGTTTTGCCATTGATGCACGGTATAAAGTTGTGACTATTTTATTGTTTGGTAACAGGATTTTTGTGGTTGTTTTTTTAAGTTCCCAAGAAACATTTTTACAGCAATCAGATTTTAAAAATGAAAGTGCTTGCCTCACAATTAACTGTCGATTTTTTTTCTCAACCAATAAGAATTACATGTGAACCATGCGAAAGTGTTTGTTGATATCATTGTACCCCATGAAAGCTGGCCACATGAAATTGAGAAGACAATAATCTGTTAATCAACATATGCATCCAATTCACATGCAAATATTTTAAGAGCTCAGGGTCTCAGGTCCCAGGCCAGGCTGGGCCTGCACTCCCTGTAGCTTTGGCCTCCCCAAGAAGAGAGAGGCAGGGGCAGGTCAAGATGGGCTTAGGTCTCAGGCCTGAAAACAATGGCCTGCAGCTGCTTGGGCAGAGCGGTAGTGCTGACTGTGCAGCCCCCTTGGGGACCCAAGCCAGAGGAGGCAGCTGAGCAGGTAGAGGTTTTGGGGCTCCCTTGAGCAAGGAGCCTTTTTGGTCCTGGGCCCTAAGCACTTCCTGCAGCCCCGGGCCCTTGGGGGCTGCTCTAGGGGCTGGGTGGTGGCCAGCTTGGAGGGGGCTCTCCCTCATGGATGTGGAAATTGGGAGGAAAGGAAAGTCAATGAGCAGCCTGACCATGGGCCCTGTGGCTGCTGGCAGTGAGGTTACAGCGAGTCCAGCTATGACTGGGGCCAGTGGCTTCTGTGGCAGAACAGAGACGCTGCTTCCCACTTTCAGTCACATCAACTTCTCCTAAAGATTCCTCCCTCCCTCCTTTCCCTTTGATAGGGAGGCCCAGGGGAAGGGGCTCAGTGGGGGGCCATTGGTCTCATTTTTACTTGTTGCAAGATTCTCATGAGTGGAGTGAGGGTGACCCCAACTCTAACGCTCTTCCCGAAACACTGACGGGGGTGGGAGGCTTTTCCACTAGTACCATAGAGTTAGGGCCCCAGGCTTCTTCCTCTTCTGGGCAGCTGTTACTCCTCCTGCTCCCCTCCACACTCCTGAGCTCTGGGGATGGGGTGGAGCCTGGCTTCTCATCAACCCTGAAGTCTCCTCTGAGGTAGAAGCCAGCGCTGTGCCCAGACTGTCAGAGGAAGTCAAAATGCACCGGACATTCGCTGGCAGCGTGGTCTGCAGCTCTGGTAGGTACACACCCGGCAGGTGTGTAAGGATGTGTGTGCTTGTGCATGCGTGTGCATGCGGGTGGGGGGCGTGGATGTGCGTGTGGGTGTGTGTGCGAGTGTGTGAGGGCATGTTTGTGCACGCCAGTGTGAGGGACTAGTGAGGGAAATTGTGGGTGTGAGGATGTGCGTGTGAGGGGTGTGCCAGTGACTGTGTGTGCACGTGACACACATGCCTCAGCTGGCCCTGGGGTGTTGTTTCAGCCCCAGCCCCAGCCGCGCTCCGCCTGCTGCCAGGTGGTGTGACTGATCACAAGCCATTTGTGTGCAGCTTGCTTTTGGGTGTGGTGGGAGAGCGCACTCTGGCCTGCGGGGTGAAGATGTGAGAACAGGGCGTGGGGCCTCCTTGTGTCTTGTGATGAACCGCTAGCAACCTGACAAGCGCCACCTGCCTTCCCTTGACTGACCCCTCTTGCTCTGTCCATCAGTTGAACTAACCGTGCACAGTGTTCCACAGTGACGCTTGCTATTCCCTAATTTTTGTGTTCCTTGTAGCACAGCACAGTTTGAAAAGATATTTTCATGTGAATATGTGGCATGTAAAAAATTTCAAATGAAGTCAAATTGATTTAAGGAGAAAAAAAATAGACAGGGCCTGAAAAAAATTTACCATGTGTAGCTGTTGAAGGTGCATTTATGTGACACTAGGAATTATGAGCATTCATTTAGATAAAAATAAGGGTTCTTATAAAACAGTTTTGCTCATTTTGATTCTATGTTTCCTTGTGTAGAAAAGTGAAAGGATAGCTTTTATGGCTTGCTCCATTTGTAGAGAAATAGTTTTGCAGACAGATGAATGATGCCAGTTTTATATCAGTAACCTCATGCTTCTCATAGAAATAAAGTAATTTCTATAATGATTTACTTTTTTCTTCATGCAGTCTATGATAACTCAGAAAAGTTTTGGTGATTCACTCTGGTGGTAGTGAAATATCTATTATAGTAAGTAGGATTGAAGATTCAGTTAACTCTTTCAATATTAAACACAACTGATTTATTTTTGTGATGGTGATAAGACAAATTTTGGTAAAGCATAATTGTTATGATAACAAAAATTTTATCACCAAACAATAAACCACATATCTTGTTGAATAAGGGATTCTGAATGAATTAAATTGTGGTTTGCGAGACTGGTTGACTTAAAGGACCGTGTCAAGAGTGACTGGTAGTTATCTGGTGACTCATTTCCAGAAAGTGTCTGTCTATAAGGAGATATAAGAATTCTGATTTTGCACATTTTGAGGTGCATTTTAGAGATCTAAAGGGAATTTCATATATATATATATACACACACACACACACACACAATTCATAAGAGGGTCTGAGGCAGAGATATAAATCTGCCCCATACATCCTCCTTTTATCCACTCATCTGAATACATACCATGTATATTCATGATATTTATATTTCAATTATGATTTGAAATTATACACTTATAAATACATAAATTGTATTGCAAAATTATTTTATGTTTTAACATAATCGATTGCAAATGGTTAAAAATAAAGTTGATCAAAATATTTTAAATTAAAAATTTTTCTAAATAGACATTGAAAATTATAGCTAAATTAAATTCTGGGCCTTTGTCATATAGTTGATTTCCTGCGGTAGTGATATTTTTAGATGCTTCTATTCTGTGTCTTCAACAACTCACTGCACAGGCATGTTTTCTTCCATACTCTCTGATGCTTTGCATAGACTATTAGGACACAAGGCTGGCTGCTCTGAGCTCTATTAATGGGGATTCTCTGGAGATGGGACCTGAGTGCAACAGATGGTTGAGCAAAATGGTGTTGCTGTCCCAACTTGTCATCTCCCTTGTGCTCTGGGTCTCAGGTGAGAGGTTTAGAAGTCCAATATACTTATAAAGTTTGAAAACTGATTTTAACATATAGAGTGAACAACCCTCTTCATCTAAAACAGGTCTGATTATTTATACCTAAGAAATCCAAATTTTAAAATATATATACATATAATAATATATATTCTATGCAATATTTGATCCTTGTCCTTTCTTGTTTTCAGTTGCCAGTGAGAACATCGTGATGACCCAGTCATCAGGCTCCTTATCTGTGTCTCTAGAGAGACTGCCACCATCAACTGCAAGTCCAGCCAGAGTATTTTACACAGCTCCAACCAGAACTACTTAGCCTGGTACCAGGAGAAACCAGGACAGGCTCCTAAATTGCTCATCTCCTGGGCATCCACCCGGGCATCTGGGGTCCCCGATCGATATAGTGGCAGTCGGTCTGCAACAGATTTCAAGCTCACCATCAGTGGGCTCCAGGCTGAAGATGCGGCAGATTATTACTATCAGCAATATTACAGCTATCCTCTCACAGTGCTTCAGCCTCGAACACAAACCTCCTTCCCCAGATGTAGGTCAGTGAGTCCTTACTGCACCAGTAGCTTCCCTTCTCCCCTCTCTCTCTTAATATTTAAAACTTTCCACTTAGTACGTGGTCTGCCCCTCTGATTTTCCCTCCACAGTCTCTGCCTTCCCTTCAAACCTTTCTTGTTCTTGTTACTAATGTAGTTATACTCTATCTCCTTTCTAACTGTACTTTTCCTTCACTCCATCTCTTTCAGTTTTAATCATTCCTTAAAAGGCAATTCTGTAATTCTTTAATTGTCATTCTAGAAATATGTGCCAGATTTGCCCATGATCTGTGACAGACTCAATCATGGTACTTAAGTCTGCTATAACTGGAATACTTTGGAAAATATTTAATTAACATATCTAATTCAGTTTTATAAACAAAAGCTTCAAGCAATCTAGTGTTATTTCTGCATCCTTTTCTGAAACACATGGGTTAAGGAAGTTTAGATTCAGGAACAATCTGAGAAAACTGGAACAGTATAAAGTGAGCACACCTGTATAGTAATTCTTTTTTTTAACAATTTATTGAAGTATATCATTCATATATGAACATACATAAACTATAAGTGTTCAGTAAACATTGTGAACTTACAAAACAAATATGGATAATAGTAGGGGACTTTTACACACCTCTCTCAATAATGGATAGAACATTTAGTCAGAAGATCTAAAAGGAAATACAGGACTTTATTCATTAAACTAACTAGACCTAGCGGGCATGTACAGAAAACCAAACCCAATGAAAACAGAATATTCATTCTTCTTGATTATTCATGGATTATTCTCCAGGTTAGACCTTATGTTGGGTAACAAAATAAGTCTCAGTAATTTCATAAAAATTGAAATCATACACTGTATATTCTTCAAATACAATGGAATGAAGCTAGAGAGGGCAAATTCACAAAAATGTGGAAATTAAACAATATACTCTTAACTGACCAATGGATTAAATAGGAAATCAGAAACAAAATTAGGAAATATCTTGAGGTGAAGGAAAATGAAAATACATCATATACAACTTATGGGATGCATCAAGGGCAGTGCTGAGAAAGAAATTTATATTTTTAAATTCCTACGTAAAAAAGAAAGACTTCAAATCAGAGACCTAACCACAAAACTGGAAGAACAAGAAAACAGAAGGGTAAACTGAAATCAAAGAAAGCAGATGGAAGGAAATAGAAAAGATTAGCCTGGAGATAAATGAAATTGAAAAAAAAAATAGAATCAACAAAACCAAAGATTGGTTCTATTAAAAGATCAATAAAAAATGACCAACATTTAGCAAGACTGACAAAATAAAGAAAGAGGATATAGATAATAAAAATAAGAAATTAAAAAGGGGACATTACTACCAACCCACTTGTGATATCTCAATCTCCCACTTATACAAAACTGAGTTTCCTTTCTGACCATTGAGGAAGGAGCAGAATCTATTATTATGCTCCCCAGTAAATTTCTGAATCTATCACTGAGACAACTTATTCTCACACAGTGACTGAATCTTGTTCTTCAGAGCAACAGAGAAAATGTGCAGCAGATTCTCCAGTTTGCTTACAGGCTTTATGTTTCTTTGCCCTGGTGATTTCAAGGAGTCAGCTTATAGACTTTTATAGACACAATGATCAGAAGACACAGACAACTGAAAGAGAAAAGTTTGGATTTTACTCACGTTTGATTTCCATCTTGGTACTTTGGCCGAACATCTGCCATGGTGAGATCTCTCTTATGTCTCTTTACACAAAAACCTTTTTCACTGAAGTGGAGCAGAGCCCTGGCTCAGGTGCTGAATCTTCACTCCTTTTTCCAGTAGGTGTGGGAGCTCTGGGTCTTCCTGACAGAGGGAGATGTTTGTTTTTTTCTTAGGGGAGATCTGAAGTCCTAGATGACAATATATTTATTCTGTGGCTTGACAGATGTTTCTTTAGCAATTTACCATGTCTGCATTTCTTTTATTCCCCTCCCTGTAGTGTAGACTGAATGTAAATTGCAAAGAAAATAAAAGCAAATTAAAAAGATTTCCACTTTTTCATATCTTCTCCTGATGGTGAGAGAAGGTTTGCAAATGATAAACCATTCAGTTAATTAAGGAACTTGTTACTTCTCTCAAATAATTAATAAATGACATAATGTCTTCCTATTTGAATGTCTCCTTTGCCATGAGGACGTTTCAAAACAGGCAGACTAACTATACCAAATCAAGGTATAAGTCTTACTTTGAATTATGCTACTGATTATGTGGAATGAAAATGAAAGTCAACAGAGTAGAAAAGCAGACTTTATTTTGGTTGATTGTTCTGTTTCCATAGGGCAGCTAAAGGTCAGAACAGATATCCACCATGTCCATTGAGCTGATCGTTTATAGCCTTCAGATTTTACAAAACAATTCCTCTACTTGGAAAAACCTTAGCCTACCTTGGTTAGAATGTGTACAACTAATTGTTTCTAAGACTCAACTGAAGAGAGATCATCTCTTGGATTATCTCCAAGCAGGTGACCAAACCTTGCAGAGCACAGCGGAAGGTCATTGGGCCTAGAACACCTAATTGCTCTTATCTGCTGTCAGATTCTTTCTACCCTACTAGATTGTAAGATGGTTGATATTTTATTTCTATTGTATTTGGGAGGTCCAGTCCAAATGTCCATCATTTGCAAACGATGGGCAAACATTTGCAAAATGAATGAAGAAACCAAATAGATAAAAATCAATAATAGACCAGCTCTAATAAATTGTAATGGAGCTAAGTTCTAATAATGACCTTCACAACAGCAAGTTTTATAAGATAAATTATAACTGTGATTCTGAAGATTATGCATTAGTTTCTTTAATTCTGTCAACAAAACCATTGAGAGTTGCTTTAAATTGCAAAATAAGCAGTGAATTTCACCAAAAGTTTAGGAAAGAGAAGAGTCAAGTTGTAGGTAGAGAAAAGAGAGAAATTGGCAAATGGAAATGATGTGTGCAAAATAGCTGATTCAAGATATAGCTAACGTGAGTACAAAGAAGGATGTAAAGTGGCTTTCTCTGCAGAGATACAAGCAATACCAACCATAATAGCTGACATTTACAGAGCTCTTACAAAGTGCCAGACATTGTACATGAACATCACATTTGATTATCCCTTTAATTTTATACACTAGAAACTAATGTTATGCCCCTGTTTTGTAGAACAAGAAACCTGAGTGCTGAGAGGTTCAGTAACCTGCTCATGGCAGTAAGCAATGGAGCTGCAAGCTGCACTGGAGCTCATGCACTTAACTGCACTGCACTGCAGGTTAGACCCTGTGGGTAAAGTCAACAAATGGAAGCAGCAGGCATGGCAGAAAGTACGGGGTGGAGGATAGGAAAAAGAAACTCCTGGACTGTCCCAGGGTTGGGAATGACTGGGTAAATATGCCCAGGTGTATATATGATGAGCCTTCTCATCTAAATCTTGTTTAGAAGGTGAAAAATGAAAAACAACTGAAATTTTCACCAACAAAGGTTTAATTAAACTATTTAAAATAGAGCTATATGATGAAATAGAAACTAGCTATTAAGAGAATAAAATAGGTCTCATCACATGGAAGGTGTTAGTGAAAATTCAGGTTTTACCAAACATTAAGTAGGATGTAATACAATGATCCCATTGATATTGAATCTATATGTTTATAAATACAGGTTAATACAGGATATGCAACAAAATATTCTTAGTAGTTATCTAATAGGATTACATGATATGTTGTGAAGGGAAGAGGAGCAATGGCACTTAATCTTTCTACCTTTCTGTATATTGTAAATTATTTGATTTTTGTTATATGAATACATTCATTTAATGGTCTTCAGAAACAATAAAATTGTGCACATTTTGGAAAAAGTAAACTGTGACATTGCCTAATATAATCCTCAACATTCATATGCAATGTCTAAATATAATTTTTAAAGGGTATGCACACATGTGATCTTTCTTTGTGAAATTAAATACTTTTCTGTAATCTTTAAATCAAGAGTGCAAAAATGGCAAGACGTTTCTTGGTTCTGCCTGAGAGAATTATTTGACAAATGTAGATGTGGATTTAACAGGGTTGGAAAAGGGAGAGAATAAATGACATGGTCTAACAAGGAATATTTGCTCCTAAATGAGTAAACTGGAAATCTAATATGAAGAATGCAATTGAATTACCATTATGAAAAATATTTGCTACTAATAAAGGATGATTATCATAAGAACCATTGTGATGAAATGTATTTCATTGATCACACACAACAGTGATAGGAATGATTTTTTGATGTTTGTTTTAACATAAAATGGATTATTGAGAAGTGTTGAGATTCTTCATATGTGTGGCTCAATATTTGAAGGCACAGTATCTCTTAGAATCTCTGCCAGGATCTGGCATTTACACAGCATCCATGATGGCCATTGACAAGATTAATGGAGGAGAAGCAAAGCATCAATAAGGCAATCAGCTGGTTCTTGGATTTAATGTACAAAAGGGGTGGAAATAGGACTTCTTGGGGAGCATTCCAACAAACTCATCCTGCAACTCTTTTCATTTGACCACCAACAGAGTTAGAGTCTCAGAATAAACTCTAAGCTGCTTATGGAGGAGAGAGAGAAAAAGAGGAAGAGAATGTGGGAAAGATGGAGAAATAGATTAAGTGCACATTATAAATCATTTTGAAAACTATAGATAAATTATCTAACATGTCAAGAAATATAATTTTTCTTTTTTATTTGACATAATTAATCTATACGGTGAGGTGCTTTTTGCATACTGTAAATCACCCAGAGTTCAGACTCTGCAAAGTTTGGTGGGTGGTAGCTTCTCTACCTGGCTCTGGATAATCTATCTTGAATTCTGTTGAATATATTTTTTTCCAGCTCACCAGTCACTTTAGAATCCAGTGCAAGTGATTCTTTTCATCTCAGCTTGGGTGCTCCCTTGAGTCAGCCAGTGCTGGTTTTCCATACAGAGATGAGGAAAACCCACCCCAATCTTCCTGGGCTAGGGTTGGGCAAGGTAGGCAGTGGAAGATTGAATCACACTGAAGCAGCACCTGCTGGTGTTCAGAGATCTTAGTACGCACCCATCAGGCTGTGTGGAGAATTAGGGAAATAAAAAGGGGTAAGGTTAGTAGGCATGGAACAGCAACAGTATATAAAGTTTCCAAAGCACTTGAAGGAGCAAGATGTGCAAAGAAAAGTAAACAATCCAGGAGAATTCAGGAAAAGGGAATCAAAACCCAAGAGGAAACTATAGCAAATAGAAACACTAAATGAGATGGAAGAACCAAGTCCAAAAATACTAGTCAAAACCTATAATAAAACTTTTTTAAAAAATCATCAAAATAAAACTTGAAAATAAAAACAATGAATCTTTGTTTTTTCAGTATCCATTTGATTCTCTAGGGGAATGAAGCTACTCTGAGTTCTCTTTACTATTGAATAAAGCACAGATTCCATCAAGTTAGATGTTAACCTAGAGAAAATTGAAACTTTGAAAATGACAAATCATTTTGGTCTGGTAGAGAAGATAAACCCAATGCTTTCCTCTTTTAAGGCATTCAACTGATTGGATAAAATGTCACCCATTGCTGACGGCAATCTCCCTGCTTGACCTTAGATGTAACCAGCCATAAACGCAGTAAAGTCACTGATGACTAAAGTCCATAAATATTCATGCGTCTGTGCCAAAGATGTACTGTGTTGATAATGGAGGATTATGGAAGAAGTGTGCCAAATATATGCTATGGACCATGGTTGGTGGTAATAGTCTGATGATTTTATCTAATAATCCGTAACAAATGTTCCACCACGGTGTGGTGCAGTGGTGAAGGGGTGTTGTATGGAAATTCTACACATGTACATGATTGTTTTGTAATTTCATAAATTCTGTAATAAAAATATGTTTAAAAAATAATAATAGGGTGGGTTGGGGAAAAATACACCAAATGTAAGATATGGACTATAGTTTGTAGTAAGATTTTGATGACATTCTTTCATAATTTGTAACAAGTGTTTCACAGCAATGCAAGGTTCTGGTGGTGAATTAATGTATGGGACCCCTGTATGATATGACTGTTAGATTTGTTAGTTCACTACTTTTGCTGTATATTTATTGTTTATATATGTTCATGTATGAATGATATACTTCAATAAAAATTTTTAAAAGTCTATGAGATGTGGTCAAAGTGGTACTCAAGTCAAAATGTATTACCTTTACTGACAATAGAATAAAGATTTAAAATATAAAGAAACTCAGTGTTAAACTCAAATAATGTAGAATGACAAGGTAAATGAAAAGAAAGCAGAAGGAAGCAATTAGTAAAAGTAAAAAGGGAAGTAAATGAAACCAAACCAAAATATGTTAATTTGATGAATAAAACCAAAAATTGTTTATTTAAAAAGGGTAAATAAAATAGTCACATTTCTGGCAAGGATGATAAAGTAAAGAGAGAGAAACACAGATAGGTGAAGGGAATAAGAAAGGAATTATAATAACAGATTAAAAGGGTAATTTAAGCATGTGTTGCCTGGATTTTCCCCTATTTTCCAACATTCTGTGAGCACCCTTTTTCTTATCTAAATAAAATTTCCCAGGCCTCCTTGTGAAATGCTGGTGAAGGCTGCACCCTGCCCAGCATTTCCAAGTATTTGCAGGGCCTTCCCAACATACAGTCCCTTCTTGTTTCAGATTTATATTACAAAAGAATTATTGATCTCTTGATTGTGGTTCCTGTGGCCAATGCCTTCTCTGTGTTCCTCCTTCCTCACACTGGACTCTTCTTCCTTCATTTTTGCAGAGGCTCTGTAATGTCGGGCATTTGGGTTCAGCAGGGTTGGGTTGGTACACCATTTAGTGTCTCTATTTTTTCCTCATACTCAGAGTAAAACCTCACACATCTTGCATTTTTGAAATTCTAAACAAAGTGGGCAATTCCCCATCCCAGAAAAAGAATAAAATAGTTAATTCAAGAAGAGAAAAAAACTGGAATAAATTCACAATCATAGAAGGAAACGAGGAGTTTGTTAAAGACCTACCTCCTCCTAAAGAACCTAATGCAAGATGGTTTTCAGACAATTTTTAAAATAATCCTTTATTTTCTAAAGGTGGTAATTCTCTGTCAAGAATATATAAAAATTTGGAGCACAGTGTAATTCTTTTGCTGATTTGGCATAACTGTGATGGTGCAATTAAACTGAAATAATCTTTAAAAGAAACCTAGGGCCACTCCAGATGGAAAGGATTCATATCTATTCCTTGAACCCTAATTCCAGTAATTTAATGGTCTTTTAAAATGAAGTGAAGAGAAAGGGTGGAAAATGTCAACTCTTGTAATTGGCTGGCTGGGAGTTTGGAGAAGTTCTACACACAACGGGCAAGTGTCAAAATTAATAACAAATCCAGATGAGTCCATACAAATACAGGCATTGTACTACAGGCCACATCAAACGTGGGGTATGTGATAATTTGGAGCTCTGTACCCCAGAAGAAATGTTCTTAAACTTAATCCACTCTGTGTGTGAACCCATTGTTAGTAAGACTTTTAAAAAATTATATATATTTATATATATATATTTTAGAGAATGTGTGAGTTTACAAAACCATCACTCATAAAGTACAGGATTTTCATGCACCATCCTGCCACCAACACCTTGAATTGGTATGAAAAATTTGTTACTATTGATGGTAGCACTATTTTTTAAAAATAATTGTACTATTTTTTACAACGGGGTCTGGAATGATAGCTTTTATTACTGAAATTACGAATTTTTTTTTAATTAAACTTTTTATTTTGAAATACCTTCAAACTTTAAGACTAACATAAGTAATACAAATTCCGTATTGAGGACTCCAGCAAACCCCGATCACCCTGATATCCATATCCACCAATTTTAACATTGTCTTACATTTGTTGTTATCATTCTATCTATTCATCAATCCATCTATACATCATCTATGTATGTATGTATTTATCAATCAATCCATTCACTGAATATTTGATTACATGATATATACCTCATTCCCCTTGAACACTTAATACTGCCATGTACATTTTCTAATAACAAGGATATTCACTTATGTATCCACCTTAAGTGCAGCTATTAAGTTCAAGGCATTTAACATTGATATATACTAAAGCCTATAGCCACTATTCCATTTTTCATATGTCCAAATAATGTCCTTTTTTGTTCATAAATCATATAATTTATCTAAAGTGTACAATCAATGACAGTTGGTATAATCACTGAGTTGCACATTTATCACTTCAATCAATATTAGAACATTTTCATTACTCAAAAAAAATTAAAGGAAAACAATAAAAAACAAACCACTGTCATATCCCTGTGTTCCTGCTACTAATTACAAGTCCTGTGATGTGCTATCACCATTTCTATTTCCAAATATTTATAACAACTTTTTAAATATAAATTTTTATTTTACCAACTTTTTCATACTTCACTTTCTAATAGAGACATGTATTGGGGATATAGTTTAAAACTTGGGAAGGTGAGATGCTGGGCTTCTTCCTGGCAGGTTTGCAGTTGTGGTAAAACTCTAAGGCTGATATGGTAGTGGGATTTGGGGTCACCTGGACCAGATGTTCCAGTAGTGTCCAATCCCAGTTTTAATTAGAGCTACTTCCTTTGTGGGTCATTATTCCTCATTTCCTGCCAAATTTTCACTAGAGGCTCCCCATTTTTCCAAAAGAGCTTATGATCATAAGTAATACATCACGTTCCAAAGTCAGTGGAACTTTTTTTGATGGTCAAAAAAATATCCTTCCCAGGAATATTCCTACAATATCCATTGACAATAATGTCTCTTAGGGCATTACCTGCAATTGGAAAGAAGATAATGGTGATCCTCCCTTCTGGAATCTTGGTGCAGACAACTGCAAGGATGACAACAAGTGAGGGCCAATATTTTCCTGTGGCAACTTGACACACATAACTGAAAAACTGGAAATAATGGCTGTATATAAGTCAAATACCATGAACTGCTC
>PVKH010017835.1:0-15302 GCA_004027955.1 Chaetophractus vellerosus | reverse complement strand
TAATACTTACTGAGTGTTCATATTATTCCAATCATCTTGTGTGCTGGATTGACTTGTGCACTCCAGTTCGGACATGTTCTTTGCCTTGGTCCACTTTCTGGTTGGTGTGGACCCATTATAAATAAGATCTCTTCAAGATGGCACTTCAGTGAAGGTGTGGTCCAACTGAATCAGGTTGAGCTTCATTCCAGATTACTAGAGTCCTTTGTAAACAGAGTGAAAGTCAGACAGAGGAAAAATTGGGGGATCTACCAGAAGCTGGAAGGAGAAAGGAGCTGGTACTGCCATGTGCATTGCCATGAGAAGGAAAAGACAAGGAACCCCAAAGAGTGCCTGCCAGCCAGAAGATAATGACCCGGCAGAAAATCAGTATCACAGTTTCTAATTGTGAGCCAAAAACTTCCCACTGTGTAGCTAACCCACTGTATGGCATTTGTGTCAGCAGCCGGGGAACTGAAACACTGTGTCAAGTGTTTCATATGCATTTTGATCCTAAGCGATGAATCAAACCTATCTTCTTTCCCACACCCTAGACTAGTTTAGTGACAGGCATCTCAGATTCATCCTAACAAAAACCGGATTTACTAGCAAAATCCCTGTGCTGCATGCGTCCTGTTTGCCCCTCCAGATCCACTTGCGACCCTCTCCCAGCCTGCCCTGTGCTCCGGGAGCCTAACCCGTGTGGACTGCCTCAACGGGCTGCCTTGCCTCTGGCTCCCAGGTACCTTTGGCCAATGGAGGGCCCTGGCAGAGAAGTGGGGAGGGGAGCGTGAGGTGAAGGTATTGAGTCCCCCGCTGCCCTCTGCTGTGTTGGGGTGTTCCTCTCCTGAAGGTCCCAGCTCCTGAGTCCCGCAGCACCTCACTCCACAGTCCCCTCGGGTCATAGCCCCAGGGGTGCAGTCCCCAGGCCCAGACAGCCTCTTGTTCTTCCCCGAGGCACTTTCAAATTGCCTCGCTGTTAAACCCTTTACATCCCTCCATTGGAGTGTGCCACCTGTTCCAACCAGAAGACGACTGCCGGAGCCCCCCACCCTGCCCCGTTCTCCGTCTCATTTCATGGTGTTGCCACCACATCATATGCTAAAACTGAAACCAAGACTGATGCTGGACTCCTTCCCCCTCGCTCCTTAGACCCACTACGTCCTGGCCATTTTCCTTCAGCAGCATATTCATCAAATCAACCCCCTCTTCTGAATTCAGTTGTATTTAGTTCACAGCCCCGTACCTCAATTCCCCGTCTTCACTTTAGCACTCTCGTTTCCAAAAGGAAGAGCTGATCATTCCCGTCCCTTTCTTAAGACACCTCCATGGTCTATAAAATGAAGAAAGAAGTTATAATTTATACAGGGGGTTATATAAAGGAAAGACTTTTTACCACCTATAAACAAATGACTATGGTGAAATTTTTAAAATTTCTATAGAATCCTATATTTACCTTTCCTGTGTACAGATTGAGGCAGCATATCACAGATTATGTGTCACTAAATGTCTTGGTAGTGTTGAGCACTGATTTCATGCTTTTAACATAAGGCCTAGGCAAATTTAATTTCTAATACCTAGGCAAAATAATCGTATAATGTATTATTTTTATTACTATTTAATCTTTTCCAGATTTGGGAAAGAAAATAATAAATCTAAAAATATATATGTATTTGCATCCTATCGAACAAATAATAAAAACACACCTAATTCCCCCAAGCTAACAAGTGACAATTGCTATTGCTGTAAAGCAATGCATCAAAGGGCCCGATAATTCCATTTGATTTCGCTTGCTGCAAAGGTTCCATTTTGTGACAATTTCTGTGCAGCCCCCCGGATGAATAATGGAAGCAGAAAAAAATAACCCCTCAGCCCGACGGAGATGCCGGCCTGGTCGTGCCGGGAGGGTGTGAGGCCAAGAGCCGCAGCTTCTCAGCGGGACAGAGGGACATTAGCCAATTAGAGAGCAGGCTCCTGGGCCACTTTGTTCTCTGCAGAGCAAACAGAGTCGAATGTTTAATTCCCTGGGAGCGAGAACTTTTCACTAGAGAGCCTCCGCATAATTTCTTATTTAGGAAAGGTTTAAAGAGATTTGTGCTGGACTATTTAATCCGAAACCCTGGAACTGTCCCAGCGGTGGGTATAGATTAGGGGACAGTTGACTTCACACATTGATATTCAAAATAGAAAGTGCCTATTCTTCAAACGTGGCAGGGAGATTGGTGATTGACAGCCTCCACACCAGCTGTGCAGGGCCGCAGGTCTCACTCTCGCACCCCCTCAGGAGTTTCTGCAGCTACGGCAAGCTAGCTTGCCCCTTAATGGATGCACAGTACTTTGCAAAATCAACCGCAGGCCTGATTGCTCTCAAGGAAAGAGCTCTATCGTATCTCGCTCTCCCCCACCCCTCTCTCACTCTCTCTCAGTTGCTTTTGCTGTTCTATTTCACTGGATTTTCATGCCACAGCCTAGGAATGCTAGCATTTGGCAGTGAGCCCACAGCCATAAAATCCAAGAAGGATTGTTTATTTATAAGAATTCTGCAGTTTGGGTAAATTCAATAGAATGTTTCCATTTAAACTAAGCAAGAAGCATTGGGTCATCCATCACCGATTTATATGTTCCATTGAGAGAACGGCACTTATCACTATCTGCAAATCGCTGCACACACCCTCTCAGTATTTGCCAAGTCAGATACCTGGCCGGTGAGGACTAGACAGCCCTGCAAGGACAGGCATGCATAGATCAAACTTGTGCATTTTGTAGAAACCTCGCAGAGAGCCACAGGAGATGGCCCAGATCTTGGAAGGAAGGTCACCCCCGACATCCAAATTGTAAGAATTGACTCTTCACGTCTACGCTAAGCCACAATCAGAAACAATTCACCCTAAAAAGCAGTCTGTAAACTGTAGAGGATGGAATGTAGGAAAATCCAAGTCCAATCTGTGGTCACAGAGGATGGTGTCAAAGAGGCAGAGCCAGAGACTGAAGGATATCAGAGGAGGCCAGCGGTGTGGCCTGCTGGAAGAAACTCCACGTGAGCAAAGAGCGGAACGGGCAGCACAAAGAGACGAGAAAGGAGGCCCAGAGGGCAACAAGGTGTGGGTTGGGCCAGCACAAGTCCTGCCTTCTGGGTCGGTAAACGAGTGGATGAGAACGGAGTTATAGAAACCCCACCAAGGGTATGCTCCTGTCTGTGCAGCCAGATAGCTCGATCGCATCTCTCTCTCTTTTCTATTTCCTTATTATGAAGAGTTGGTGTCTTCCATTTTATGAATGCTTCTCCCCATAAATTCCACCCATCCAATCCCCACGGGCAGTCCATGTTATATCACTCTAGAGGTATAGCTCACAGTGGGATGGATGATGGCAACAGAAATGGAGGAGAAAGCCGGGGCCATGGTCCAGGTCTGGACTTAACCTGGTGCTGGGGTAAAAAAGAACAAAATATTGACAGGAGTTACTCCTTGGAGATGGGCTCATGCATAATTTGTTTTTCTTCTGTATATTCCCAATATCACTGTGCTACTAAGGGGAAAAAATAACAAGTTTTAAAATCATTGCAAGCAAAAAAATAATAATAAAAGTCCAGGAAAGTGTTTAAAAAGGAGTTAGTATCTGACTGTGGAAGAGGAATCATCCTATAAGGATAGGATACGTGGATGGAGCTCTGCATCAAGGTATCCCAACAGATATGCAGGTAAGTGTAAAATCAAGTATCAACAGATAGTGGGCTCCTGCCAATGGACTTGAGGTTAGGGTACAGACCTCATCCATGGGAGGCAGAATGAGCACGGCAAGAAGACTCTAGTTCTATTTAGACATGGGAACACAAGGCAGACATCTTGAATATGAACAGGAAAAAATGTTGAGGCACAATAGCAGTAATAAGAACTAAGATACTTAGAATACAAGGGAGAGGAGAGATTGGGGTTCCAAAATGGGATGCTATGTCCTGATATGCAGCAAGGGATGGAAAGGGTAGAGTTTGTCTCGTGTATTTTATTTATTTCGGTGTAAGAACCAACCAGGAAACCTCAGTGGCATAGAAAAGTAAGCATTTACTTAGCTCACACTTCTGCAGATCAAATGATGGTCAATTAATGTAAGCTGGACTCAGATGGGTGGCTCTGCCAGTCTTGGTGGGACCCCGCATGTCCAGCTAGGGATTGACCGGTGTAGGCTCAGCTCGGCCGGCCTGTCCGGCTGGGATGGGGCTGGCCTGCTCTAGATGTCTTTTATCTCCTTCCTGGAACCAGTGTGCTAGCCCAGGCAAGTTCTAATAATCGAAGCAGAGTGCCAAAGAGCAAGCCCAACTGCAAAAGAGAGTTTTAAAATCTTGGTCACAGTGGACGCACTAACGTTCCATTGGCCAAAGAGAGTGACAGCCGAGCCCAGCATCAAAGGGTTAGGGAAATATACTCCACCCATGGAGGCTTGGAGGAGAAGAGCAAAGCTTTCTGGACAAAAACCCACCAGCCTTGAAGTTTTAAAATGCAATAAATGCAGACTCTATGAGGAATAAAAGGAAAGATTCAGAAAGCAAGTAAAAGGCTAGGCCTGACTCGACTCTCAGTTCTGGCGGACGAGCTGCATGTTCCCATCCTCTCCTCCAGGGCAGTGGGAGACTTGAGTCCAGATCTTGACGCCTGTATTTCCCCCACACCGAGATCACGTGCCCCACATCTGCACACTTAGCCTTGCCCTGCGCTCTCGGTGCAGAGTGACTTGAAAGTCCGTGGTAGTCTGATGCAAACCGCTCATCTGTCACCATCTGAATGGTTGGCCCATTTCCCAGAAATGGTTATTCTTTAAGTGTGGAGTAGGGCTACATTTTTTAAAAATCAATTAAAGGTAAATTATGAATAGAAAACAATACTCGGACTTGGGAGCAAGATAACACTTCTCAGTGCTAGAGAATTACTTCAACATACTTGCTCAGTTCTAAATCCTTAACAGTGATAAAGTATAGAGATAGGAAAGTCAGATAACATTTCCCAGCTCCAAACAAAACAGAAATCTCCATGGACCAGAAATGAAACAGAAACAGAAAGTGATGAACAGAAATGAAGAGGACCTGCTGGGCTTCGGAGCCAAAAGAAGACCTGCTCGTGGTGGAGGCAACAGAGATAAAAATCCCCCTAAGAAATGGGATGGGAGCCAGGCTGCCTGCAGGAAGGCCAGGGCTGGGCCGGGGATCACCACCAGGCTTGAAAAGAAGCTGGAAAAAAGTAAGAGTGGCTTTCCATGCGAGGCTGCTATTGGACAGAAAGCAGCGGCGCTGCAGGGCTCGGCGGCCAAAGCGCAGCCTGGACACGGTGAATGGACAGAGCACCCCGCATGGATCTGCGCTGTCCTCAGAAACACAGCTGAGCTGGAGCCTGAAGCCTTTGTGTGACCCAGTTCTAGACCAGGGCCAGGGGTCTGGAGGTGCAGGTGGGGACGCTGGAGGCCAGGAGAACTGCAGCAGGATCATAGATAAATAGGAAGCAACATTGCAAAACACAATACAAGCAAAGCAAAACTAAAATGCCCACTCAACAAAATCAAAGGGGTAAAGAAGCTGTCTAGATAGCAGCAAGACCCGAGGGAGTTTTGGAGCCTGAGCAGGGAGGGGCATGGACAGAATGAAAAGGCTTCCCCGCAAGAAAGAAGTGGCAAGAGAACAGTTGTGCAGGGAGGAGTTGGTGATGGTGATAGGGGAGTGTTTACATACGGGGCATGAATAAAATAAATAAGGAAATTCAGAATAATGGGAGCCAGGTTTCTCACATCTGACAAGTTATAAATATGACAGAGAGAACACCAGAGTGAGCCCTGTGATGTCGGTTTAGAGTTAAAGGTCTAGGTGTGAACTCATGCTTTTCATAACATAAAAGTGGACATAAAAATAAATATAAGAGTGAATGCTTGTGTGTGCAGATATCATTATATATCATAAATACAGGCAAAAAATGTATAAACTGAATCTAATGAGAAAACTTCAGATAAATTCAAATTTTTGGAAAACCTAAGAAACTATTCCACATTGAGTGAGACTAGCGGACTAAAGGACCATGATAACTGAAAGCAAAGCGTGGCTCTGGACTGGAACGCTTTGGTGAAGGATATAATTGGGGTCATGGATGAATCCATTTGTGCTCTGATGGTTAGAGTGCAGTAACGTATCAGTACAGAAAAGTTGAAGAAATTTAATGCTCAAAAGAGTTAACAAAATAAATAAATGAATTCACTTCAGATTAAACACATTTTAGAAGAGTCTGATAAAATACTAAAATAATTATATTTACAATAATTTTTAAAATTAGAAGGTTTGTTATGCACAGACCTACACTAGGACTAGGTAGAAAGGAAAGGCTAACTAAGTGAATAACTATAGCTATTAATATGTAAATAACAGAAATTTTTAAAAATTTTTCATGGTACAGTAGAAGATTGAATTGCATATTAAAAAGGAATACTAAAAGGGCCGGCTGTATAGCCCAGTGGATAGGGCGCCGGTTTACCACATGGGAGGCCCTGGGTTCGGTTCCCAGGGCCTCTCCGGGGGGGTGGACGGCTTGAGAAAGCAAAAGCCGCCACAGGCAGGGCAGAGCCACCGCGGGCAGGGCAGAGCCACCCACAAGCGGGGCAGGCCGCCTGCGAGTGGGCAAGGCCACCGCTCACCAGTGAAGCTGACTCAGTGCATCACCGCAGCAGAGGGGGTGGACAAAAAGCAGAAAATAAATCTTTTAAAAAAAAAATAAAGGAATACTGAAGAATTTGCTCAGAATGAGAACAGAAACTCAAAGAGATTTTTAAGAATCAAATAATATTGAAGAGGTGTGGAGGATGATTGACAGTCCTAGAAAAAGGGATTAAAAAATAGCAGAGAAAAAATAATGTAAAAGATAAAAGAATTTCTCGCAATTGAAGAAAGTCAGACTCCCTCAGAACAAAAGTGTACTCTGATTACCAAGCAGTTAACTCACATCTTATAAAATGGTGAAACTAAAAGAACATCAATGAAGAGAAAATGCCATCATTGTTGAGGGTGAAAAAACTGCCAAGTAAGAATTTTAGACTCTGATAAACTACCACTCAAAATTTAGGGCAAAATAAGAAAACATTTCAGATACCCTGAAAACAAAGAAGTTTTATCACCCACAGAATTTACTTAACCAATTATTTTCAAAAACTCAGAGGGAAAATATGTGTGAAGTTAATGGTCTGCACAGAAATCAATTTTTTCAACTGGTAAATTGAACAAATTATAGAATGTAAAATAATTACAGCAATGACCATTTTTGTTTTTAAAAAAGAGGTTACTCTTTATTTCCCTTAGCATTCATTTTAAGCATCTCAATAAGCAAGCTGTATTGTGCTTAACGTAAAATTAACAAGAATAAAATAAAAGAGGTTAACCTAGAACCTCAGCAAAAACACCAAGACAGTGGAGGAGGGTGTGTCTAATGGGTAAAATGTTAGGATCTTCCTTCAGTTCAGAAGGTGGGTATTGTTAGAATAATTTATACTTAAAAATTCAAATTAAACAGTCATAGTAGCCATTAAATTATAGAAACATAGTCTGTAATTTCCAACCAAAAGGGACATGAAAAGTAGAGAGAAAATTTTAGCAGAAAAAGAAGAGAGGAAAGAAGTTTCAAAAGAACTAAAATATAAGTATGGACACAGAAAGTACAATAAGATGGTGGAAGTTATTCCAAATAGATCAATACTCCAATAATCATAAAAAATATAAATGTATTAGCCTAACCAGTTAAAAGATGGAGAAAGTCATACTGGATTAAAATTCATGTTCCATGTTGTATCAGGCTAACCCACCTCCAAGAAAAAATATTTTTTTAAAAATCTGAATACATCAGAGCAACACCTCAGGTATTTAGTTGGAACCCCAAAGGGCCACACCCTAAGAGAAAAATTGATTAGAAATAGACCAGTTTTCTCCAGGACTGATACCCAACCTGAATGGAATGAGGGATTGGACTTCTAACGCCCCTTCCCTGCCAGGAGAAAAATAAACAAAAGTAAACCCTGTCTCTCAAAAGCAAAGTAAATTATCTCTGGAGGAAAACATCACCCAGACAATCAAATTATCTCTACAATACTGGTGGTTATAATGTCTAGCATTCAATCAAAATTAACCAGGCATACAAATAAAAGAAAACAAAGAAAGAAAAAAAGACAACAAAAACATTACCATAGGAAATACAAGAAGTGGAGTTAAACAAGAAATTTGAAATAACATTGATTAATATTTTCAAGGAATTAAAAACAAAGATGTAGACTTCTTCAGAGACCTAGAAACCATTCAAAAGTCACATTAAAGGTATGGAACCGAAAAAGACAGCAACTAATATTAAGAACTCAGTCCGTAAATTTGACCCAATGAGACACAATTGGGGAATCTGTGATTGACTGTGGATCAGAAGAAAATATCCTAACTGTAGCACTTTGGTATCATTTGTGAATTATGGATTATGTTTGTGAACTGGTCTTTTCCTCTGCGCATATAAGATTATATTGGATTCAGAAGTTTCACTTTTACTTGATTAAATAGTGATTAAGGCTTTGATTGGGCCATATCAGTAGGACATTGAGTCCCTGCCCCCTTGGTGGACAGGGACTCACAGAGAAAACCACACAGCAGAGAAGAGAGTGGGAGTTTTGAGCTAGAGCCTGGAAAGTAAGCACACAGAGGAGCAGAGCAGCTGAGCCCAGAGAGAATTGAGCCCTGGAGAGAAAGACAGGGCCGGTCACCTGATAGTCTACAACTGGCCTTGTAGAGAGAACAGGGCAGCAGAGCCTGGAGAAAAACAACCCCAGAAAGAGAGGAACTCAGGAAGCCTGAACTCTTGGCAAATGTCAGCAGCCATCTTGCTCCAACATGTGGCAACAAACTTTGGTGAGGGAAGTAACTTATGCTTTATGGCCTGGTAACTGTAAGCTTCTATCCCCAAATAAATACCCTTTATAAAAGCCAACTTATTTCTGGTATCAGCACTCCTTTGGCTGACTAATACAGAGAAAAAGTGAGAGAGATTTTTTTTAAAAAGGCAAATACAACAAAAAGAGTGTGTTGGTTAATTTCATGGTTATGGTGCCCAAACATTTGGTCAAGTAAGCATTGGGCTGATTGTTACTATGAGGGTGTTTTGTAAATGGATTTACATCATTAGCCAGTTGATTGCATCTACAGCTGATTGCATCTACAATCAACAAAGAAGATTGCCCTTAGCAGTGATGGGAGTCTCCCCACCCAATTAGTTAGAGGTTTTATAGTGAGAACTCAGGATTTCAGAAGTTACAAAGAATTTCTGCCTTTTCTTCATCCAGCCAACTTTTCCTGGGGAGTGCAAATTCACCTTCATTGGAGTTCCTAGCTTGCAGCCTGCCCTACAGAATTCAGAATTGCCAATCCCCATAGTCATGAAGCAATTTCCTATAATAAATCTGTTAAAATCCTATCAGTTCCGTTTCTTTGGAGAACACTGACTAATAAGAGAGTAAAAGATATACCATACAAATGAAATGTTATAACTTTTGTGTAATAAAAGGTTCAATTCACCACACAGATTTTACAAATGTAAATTTAAATGCACCAACTAACAAAGCCTCAAAACATACAATGCAAAATTAATCATAATCGCCAAAATAATTTTTAAAAATATGTTTCAAAGAAATGGAGAAAAATAAAATAAATTAACAAAATTTGATCAATTACTTAAATAGAACATTTTTTCCAAGGTAAACCACTTTCTACATTTGTTTTGTCTTGCCAATTTCCCCTGCCCTATTTTTGGCCTAGAAATGCCTTAAAGTTATGCTTGATGTTCACCATCTAATTAAGAAAGGAAAACCAGTAATAGAGACAGGACTGTGAGAGATATAATTCTAAAGTAGTAGCTTATGGCAGGTCAACAATTATAGAAGGAAGATAGGAAGCACATGTGAGTGGAAGTTTAGATGGACGGGTGAAAAACGACTACAGATAAAACTGTAAAAAATTTCCAGGTGAAAAATGATCTACTTAGGACTTTACAAAGGGGAGGCTTGCAAGGCATGTAGATTGGGGATTCGGGGGTTTAAACTTTTAAGAATAAAAAATTATATCACCAGGTCACAGTATCTCTACTCGGCACGCTGCAGAACCATTTCTTTTCTGACAGGTTTGTGTGTTGATTCCGCAAGAGTTTCTCCAACCACTGAGGAAAAATGACCTCCGGAAACACTTCACTGGTCAGTGTATGTCCGACAACTGTGTTTTCCTTTATTCAGAACGGACCAGGAGAATCCTGGGAGCAATCACTTCAGATTGTATTACAAAGTGAAACCCAAGAGGTCGGGTCCCATGTAAGGAGCATAATTCACGACTGTGTGTGTGCCAAATAGAATTCAGGAGATGGCATCATCCATCTCTCCGTAGGATGAAGAAATACGAATGAGGCCTGCAGAAGTAGCAGACATTTTCCACGCATGCTGCATCACAGGAATGGGGATAAGTTATCCCTCTAAAATTGCGTAGGGATTGCGGGTACATCAGGCACCTGTGCGCCAGCAATATTTTAAAGCGTAGTTTTAGCAATGGGATCGATCCATCAAAACAGATTCAATAGCCAGCATAGCTTGTTTACCTACCCGAGCTCAAATTATTTTGACATCTATGTGAAATATTCATATGGCTCTTTTCAAGGTGCTTATAATTCTTAACAAGACAATGTTAAAAAAAAAAAAATAGCCCACGGTTGCCTGGCCCTTCCCGCCCAGCTTCCCCACACCACCCCTAGCTAGGGCCACAGCCCACGCCGAGCCGACCCCTCACAGGCGTCGCACACACGCCTGCCACTCAAGCAGGCCCAATTCACTTTGGAAGAACACAGGAAGTTTCCCACACACACTTGCAAATCTCCTTCTGTTACTGTGAGCCATTTCTCATGTTATAGCTCACCCTTTCCTGGAACAGCCCCAAAACGTAGCCAGCGCCTATAAAGAATTCTCTCTCCCCCGATTTATGCTGCACGCTCTTATCTGTTCGTGACCCCGACGTGGTGCGGAGTTTTTACTGAACCAGCACTATCAAATTTTATTGATGGCCTTCCACATTCCACCAGAGCACTCCGTCCTGAATCCAGGGGGAGCCGGACTGGGAGACAGATCTAAGTAAAAATAAATCAGGCTCGACTCCAAACGGCCCTTCCTCACTCAGGTTTTGTTACTCGGCTGCAGTTATTTTCTTTTGTTAAACTGGATTCTCTTGCAGGAGGGCGAGTTCTGCCCCAGGGGGCTCCTCAGTCCCTCCCCATCAGCTCCGGGCAGGCCCACCCCTCAGTTCCCCAGGTATGCAGGAAGATCTGAACCCCAACTCTGGGCACGGCGTGGAATCCCGGCTAGCGCCCATCATGATCGCCATCATCGTTGTCCGTCAACATTTGTTTTAAAATTAGAAGAAAAATAAATTTAATGAATTGTTGGGAGTTGTGATCATAGTCCTAAAGGTATTTAAAATATCATTTGCGGGGAGAACAAATGTTTCTAAAGCCTAAAATAGACAAATTGCACTGGCCTACTTTACAAGTCTTAACAAGGCACTGACAATAAAATCTAACATTTCTTTTGGCCTTAACCAGACTAGAAAAGTGTTGAGCTTTGGTTTGCAATTTTCCCCTGGTCAGAGGAGAAGCCCTGGCATCTAAAGGCCGTTCCCAACCCTAGATCTTCCCCACCCTACCCCCCCAAGGGGAAGGCAGCAAGTGATCTTTCTGCCCTGGGCTAATGCATTTATGTCCAAAAGAAATGTCTCCTAGTGGCTAGGATCAATGACTGCCCTAATGAAAAGCACATTTCTAGACAGGCTCCTAACAAGATCTCATGGAGGGCCTGTGAACACCGAAGCGGCAGAAGCCTGCACCGCTTTCAAAGCTAACTGCTTCCAGGTGCCCAAGGAATATGACTGGAGCTCAGCTAGTGCGATTTTCAGCCTAGTGCCTGAGTGTCTTTGTTCTTGTAAGTGTAAAGTTTCCCTCATTCTCCTTTTTATGGCCACAGGTTTCTGGGTTGCATAACACCCAATAAGAGCGCACCAAAGGGCTTGGTTTTATTGTTTTGTTGTGTTTTATTGACTGCATGTTTTATTCAGCTGAGTGCCGGAGAGGCAGGCAGTAACAGCTCAATTACAGCACTCAGGCTCTTCCTCTCCTCCCAGCACCCAGGACCCAGCAAGCTTTTATTACATCCACATGCAGATGTTAGAAAAAGAAGAAAGGAACCGGGGAGGACTGTGAGGACCTCTGGTTAAAGTGTTAAAGCTGGACGTCTTCTTTCCCAAGAGATCCTTGAAGGCCAAGAGCTTTCCAAAGAATAGCAATTTGTTCCTGCTGTGGTCATGGCGTCACCCAATCTCTTCTTTGGGGAAGAATGCTGTGGCTTCTTGGAGAGAAGCCAGAGGAAACTTTCTCCTTATTTGGAGGGTTCCGGGTACCAAGACTGTACCAGTCAGTGCCTTGCAAGCCCTGAGCCTTTCACACAGCTTTGGAATTCCAAGGCATTTCAGCAAAGGTAGAGGTCACTCAGACCCCTCAGTTACTAATTGTAATAATGTTATAATGTTTTAAAGTAATTCATAGGAGGTCATATAACCAAAGCTTGAGGATCAAAGATACCAGAGTTTAATTCCTGACTCTGCAACTTCCTAGCTCTGTAACCTTGGACATGTTACTCAATTTTTCTAAGCTTCAGTGTCCTCGTTTGTAAAATGGGAATAGTGTTACTTGCCTCAGGGTTGCTACAAATATTATTCAGTAGCAAGTTATCTTTTTTACATAGTCATAAACAAACAATGCATTCAATTTTTTGCTAGTTTGCTTGTTGTCATTTAGAATTTAAAATGTCTCTGTGGTTTTACACTTCTTTGTTAACATAGTTTTAATTGCATCATTATATTCCACTGAAGAGAGGGACTATAATTTTAAAACATTCTCTCATTGCTAAATATTTAAAATTTCTCTAATATCTTTATAAATAATGCTGTAATGTATAAATTTACCAGTATTAAGTAACATCTCCTTAAAATAGATTGGTAGGGGCCGGCCATATAGCCCAGTGGATAGGGCACCGGTATACCACATGGGAGGCCCCAGGTTCGGTTCCCGGGGACCTCTCCTAGCGGGCAGACTGTCTTGAGAAGGGCAAGCCGCCATGGGTGGGCCAGAGCCACCGTGGGCAGGGCAAAAAGCTGCCACGGACAGGGCAAAGCCACCAAGGGCAGGGCAGGTCGCCCACGAATGGAGCGCAGCCAGCCACCCGCGAACTGAAGCAAGAGCCGGCCGTGAATGGAAGCAGAAGCCGCCCACAAGCGGGGAAAGCCGCGCCTGCGCAGTGACCAGTCTCGGCGTGTCACCACAATGGGGGGGAGGGGAGATATGTAATAAAATAAAATAAATCTTTAAAAAAAAATGGATTGGTAGATGAAGACTTATTGGGGCAAAATATGTGAAGATATTTAAGATAATACATAGTGCTACATTATTTTCCAAAAAGATTCCCCTCACATTTTACAAAGATGCAAAGTGTTCTTGTCGGGCATCGGAAATGGGAAGAAACGTCCCAAATTTGACATCAGGTACAAAAGATTCATAGTTGAGCATAAAGCTCACATTGAGTTTCCCACTTTACAAAAGAAGAGAAATGGAAAAGTGTGGAAACAATGAATTAAAAAAATGAAACAAAAGATAATATGCTCACAAAGCCTAAAATGTTTACTCTCTAGCCCATTGCAGAAAAAGTTTGCCAAGCCCAGGCTAGATTTACCAAGCATATTTTCAAGACTCTGACTATATTTCACATTTAAAATTATCCCATGACTACCAGAACACCTTTACTCAAATGCCATAAAGAGTGAAATCTGGAGAAAATACACCCAATGGTTAGGAGCACTGCTCTTGGAGTCATCTATGTCCTGGTTGGAAACAGGCCTCCATGATTTCTGAGCCATCAGACCTTAGGGAAAATGCTTTACTACTTGGCGTCACAATTTTCTCATGTACAAAATGGAAGAAATATTAATAACCACCTCGTAAGGTTGTAGCGAGGATCAAATGAGATCAAATATATTAAACTCTTTTATGACCTAGAACGTCCTACACAGATAAAAAGTATTTTACTTATAATATTGGATCTGAAATGTGATTTTATTTTAAAGTGCTCTAAATCATGTTCATTTTTAATTTCATATCAGCTATGAGTGCTTATTGTCTTTTGAAGATAACATACAAAAAAAGGCAAATGTACCAAATTATGCATATTTCTGCAAAACTCAAAGATGTCCTTTGGGTATTGAATCCATGGACAAACTAAAGATATTGGTGGTAAGGGGAGAAGAGTTGAGAAAGAAGGAAAAAGAGATCACTGGGACAATTACTACTTCCTGATCCACCCACTCATTTGACAAATGAGCAGATGTTAAAATTAAATTAGGCTGGAAACATATATGGCTCAAGCAGTTGAGCACCCGCCTCCCACATAGGAGGTCCTGGGTTCAGTTCCCAGTGCCTCCTAAAGGAAAAAAAAAAGTAGACAATGAGCAGAAAACAATGAGCAGACAATGAGCGAAAACAATGTGCAAAGAACAATGAGCAAACAGTTGAGGGAGCCATTTCAGGGGAGAAAAAAATTAAATTAGGCCATAAAAAATGATTTCAACATATAGGGATCAAGTTTTTTTTCTGGTAACAAAAATTAACAAGCTGTTTAGAAGACGGCTACTCAGCCCACTTCTATCTTCCAGCTCCACAACATGTGGCTTCTGGTTTCCATGCTCATTTTCATAAGATGGCTGGCTAGACCTTCTCCAGACATCAGATCAAGCTTCAGTCAGGAAAAACAAGGAAAGGAGAAAGGCAAAGGACCCAGGGCCAAGGATCTTTTCCCTTTTAAAAAGAAGCCTACCTCATAATCTCAGAAGACATCTCATGGACTTCTGCTTCTGGGAAGATAGAGTGAACATTCTTCTCCATTTCCTCCGGCTAAGTACAACTAAAAACAACTCAAATGCTGGACATTTTGTATAAGCAAACATAAGAAGACTCTGAAAAGTGGAGAACAGAAGACAGACTGGCTAGGAAACTGGGGACCCAAGGAACAAGACAGCAGTGAGTTCAGAGCTGAAGAAGCTGGCAACTTGGAAACATCAATGGGCACAGAAAAAAAAAAATGCCCCAAATAAAAGCCCATTCTCTCTAGCCACAGGACCAGGAAAGAGGCATCTTAAAAACTGAAAACTTTTGGACAGTAACTGCCCTACCGCAGCCAAATACCACAGAAATACT
>PVKH010017834.1:0-15302 GCA_004027955.1 Chaetophractus vellerosus | reverse complement strand
CCCCCTCTCACTTGGTGGTGGAGGGGACATCACCATCCCAGACTCCTTGGGATTGGGGGAAGAACTATGGACTAGAATGGACTTGTTGGAGTCTTGCTATAGACTTGTGATATACACAATGGAAGAAATTGCAAAATTATGTGGAGCCAGGGTCACTGGACATTTTGGGAGCAGGATGAGCTAAGAGCAATTGTAATTCAGGGTTTTTTTGGGCTACCTGGGAATTGTCATGGATGATGCTGCAATGGAGGATGTCAGCCAGTTTGTATGATCATGTATCATTCGGAACTGCATGGGAGAGAGGGTCATCTACAGCTTGAACTGTGATCTATGCTTGATGAAAAAGCCCCCAAATGTGTTTATCTATCAGGGGCATTATGCCACACTGAGGGATGTGCATGTGGGCAGTTGTGGGAGGGTTGGGGGGGTGGCATATGGTTACTCCTGGAATCTCTGTGTAACATTTATGTAATCAATGTATCCTAAGAATATATATAGATATATAAAAAATAAATTAAAAATTTAAATTACAGAAAAAAAATTCAATGTAAAAACTATGGTGTTACCTAACCCATTCTGAATGGAGTAAGTTCTTCAGTTTTCAAAATTAAGCCATTTACTGGTTTCATTGAATGGTATGCAATTGCTTTCACTTACAATTAATGTTAGAACATTGGTTTTGCTTAATGAATCCATTATGGTTTTCAGTTTGAAAACTAAGCCAATATTGGTGTCATTGTCTGCTGTTCAATTGCTTTCACTTTCAACCAATGTCACAACACTGGATTTACCTAACTCTGTGTGAATGGTGTATGATCTTCAGTTTTTAAAACTAGGCCAGTTACTGGTTTCATTGACTGCTTTGCCCTTGCTTTCACTTATAAGCAATGTCAGAAGCATGCTGTTATATAATGCTCTGTGAATGCAGGATGCTCTTAAGTTTTGGAAATAAATCAGCTACCAGTTTCTTTGACTGCTATGCACTTGTATTCATTTACAATTCATGTGAAAACACAGGTTTTATGTAACATTCTGTGAATGCAGGATGTTCTCCTGTTTTGAAAAGTAATACAGTAATGTTTTCCTTTACTGGTATGCATTTGTTTTCACTTACAATCAATATCAAATCTCCAGTTTTGTCAAAGGCTCTGTGAATGCAGTACTTTTTTAGTTTGGAAAGCTGAGACATGTACTGGTTTCATTGACTGCTATGATCTTGTATTTACTTAAATTCAATGTCAAAACATTGGTTTTAAGTAAAGCTCAGTGAATGCCACAAGTTCTTCAATTTTAAAAACTAAGCCAGTGTTTTGGTCAGCCACAGGAGTGCCTTTTGAAATACACCAAAGATTGGTCAGTCTTTATAAAGGGTATTTATTTGGGGTAGAAGCTTACAGTTACCAGGCCACAAAGCATAAATTTCTTCCCATACCAAAGTCCACGTGTTGGAGGAAGATGGCTGCCAACATCTCCAGGGTTCAGGCTTCCGGGTTCCTCTGTTCCCGGGGCTGCGTTTCTCTCCAGGCTTAGCTTCTGTTTCCTTCATGAGTTCAGCTGTAGATGATGAGGCTTTCTATGCTTTGCGTCTCTCCACAAGGCCAGCTGTAGACTGGGCGAACGGCTCACTCCAGCATCAGAACTGCTTTTCAAATCTCCTTCTCCAAATCTCCTCTCTGCTTCTCTCTAATCTCTGCTTCTCTCAATCTGCTTTTATACTTGAGACCATGCCCACCGAGGGGTGGGGCCCAATGTCAACGCCCTACTCATAACTCAATCATGCCCAGATGAACAGATTAGTTTACAAACATAATCTAATCTATATTTTTGGAATTCATAATTAAATCAAACTCAAACCATTACAGCCAGATTCCAGTTTCATTGACTGCTACACACCTATTTTTCCTTACAATCAATGACAAAACACCAGTTTTACCTAATGCTTTGTGAATGCAGTATATTCTTCAGTTTTCTAAACTACTGCAGATAATGGTTTCATTGACTGTTATTCACCTGTTTCACAAAACAAACTGTCAAAAACTGATTTTACTTAATGCTCTTTAAGTGCAGCATTTCCTCAGTTATGAAAACGAAGCCAGATACTGTTTTCACTGAATGCTGTGCTCTTCTTTTCACTTACTATCAATGTAAAAACTATGGTTTACCTAACACTCTCTGAAAGTAGTATGTTCTTCAGTATTCAAAATTAAGCCATATGCTGGTTTCATTGACTGCTATGCACTTGCTTTCACTTACAATCAATGTGCAAACACTGGTTTTACTTAACGCTCTGTGAATGCAGTATGTTTTTCAGTTTTGAAATCTAAGCCAGATACTGGTTTCATTGACTGCTATGGACTTGCTTTCACTTATAATCAATACCAAAACACCCATTTTACTTATTGCTTTGCCAAAGCAGTATGTTATTCAGTTTTGAAAACTAACCCAGATGCTGGTTTCACTGTGTGCTATTCACTTGTTTTCACTTACAGTCAATGTGAAAATGCCGGTGTTAGCTAATGTTCTCTGAATGCAGTGTGTTCTTCAATTTTGAGATGTAAGCTAGATTCTGGTTTGATTGGTTGCTCTACACTTGCTTTCACTTACATTCAATGTCTAAACTCCAGTTTTACTGAACTCTCTGTGAATGCAGTATGTTCTTCAGTTTTGAAATCTTAGCCAGATACTGGTTTCATTGATTACCATGCACTTGTTCTCACTTACAATCTATGTCAAAACACTGGTTTTACTTAACTTTCTGTGAAAACCATATGTTCTTTAGTTTTGAAAAATAAGCCAGATACTGGTTTCATTGGATGCTACATACTTGTTTTCATTTACAATCAATGGCAAATCTCCCAGTTTACCTAATATTCTGAGAATGCAGTATGTTCTTCAGTTTTGAAAAGTAAGACAGGTACTGATTTCATTGTCAGGTATGTGAAAACACTGGTCTTATATAATGCTCTGTGAATGCAGGATGTTCTTAATTTTGACATCTAAGCCAGATATTTGTTTAATGGACTGCTATTCACTTGTTTTACTTACAATCAATGTCAAAACCCACGGTTTTACCTAAGGTTCTGGGAATGCAGTACATTCTTCAGTTTCAAAATCAAAGGCAGAAACTGTTTTCTCTGACTACTGTATACATGTTTTCTCTTACAATCAATGGCAAAACTCCAGTTTTACCAAATGTCCTCTGAATGTAGTATGTTCTTCAGTTTTGAAAACTAAGCCAGATACTGGTTTCATTGACTGCTATGCACTTGATTTCACTCACAATCAACGTCAAAACCCTGGTTTTACCTAACACTCTGGGAATGCAGTATGTTCTTCTGTTTTGAAAACTGAAGGAAGATACTGGTTTCATTGACTGCTCTGCACTTACTTTCATGTACAATCAATGTCACAACCCTGGTTTTACATAATGCTCTGAGAATAAAATATATTCTTCAGCTTTGAAAATGATGGAGATACTGGTTTCATTGAGTGCTAAGCACTCATTTCATTACAATCAGTGTCTAATCACTGTTATTTTCTAATGCTCTGTGAATGTGGGATGTTCTTCAGTTTTGAAAACTAAGCCAGATACAGCTTTCATTGATGGCTATGCAATTGTTTTGACTTACAATCAATGTCAAAACCCCAGTGTTCCCTAATGTTCTGTGAATGCATTATCTTCTTCATTTTTGTAAAGTAAGCCAGAAACTGCTTTCAATCAATGTCAACACACCATTTTACAAAATGCTCTGTGTTACAGTGTATTCTTTAGGTTTGAAAAATAGGCCAGATACTGGTTTTATTAATGGCTAAGCACTTGCTTTCACTTCCAGTCAATGTCAAAGCACTGGTTTTATCTAATACTCTGTGAATGCTGTATGTTCTTTCGTTTTCAAAACTAAGCCAGGTACTGGATTCATTGATTGCTATGTACTTGTTTTCACTTACACTATATGTCAAAGCACTGGTCTCACATAACACTCTGTGAAAGCACTATTTTCTTCTATTTTGGGATCTAACCCAGATATTGGTTTCATTGAATGCTATGCACTTGTTTTCACTTACACTCAAAGTCAAAACTCTGGTTTTATCCAATGTTCTGTAAATGCTGTATGTTCTTCAGTTTTAAAAACTAAGCCAGGTACTGGTTTCATTGACTGCTGTGTACTTGTTTTCACTTACAACCAATGTCAAAACTTAGGTTTTATCTAACATTTCTTTGAATGCAATATGCCCTTCAGTTTTGAAAATTATGCCACATACTGGTTTCATTTACTGCTATGCTATTGTTTTCATTTATAATCAATGTCAAAACACTAGTTTTACCTAATGCTCTGTGAATGCAGGATGATTTTCTGTTTTGAAAACTAAGCAAATACTGGTTTCATTGATTGTTAATCATTTGCTTTCACATGAAAACAATGTTAAAACACTGGTTTTACCTAATGCTTTGTGAATGCAGAATATCCTTTGGTTTTGAAAAGTAAGCCAGGTACTGGTTTCATTTCTCTTTCAATCACTGTGAAAACATGGGTTTTCCCTAAAGCTCTGTGAAAGCAGCATGTTCTTCATTTTTGAAAACTATGCCAGATACTGGTTTCATTTACTGCTATGCACTTTCTTTCACTTATAATCAATTTGAAAACACTGGTTTCACCTAACAATCTGTGAAAGCAGTATGTTCTTCAGTTTGGAAAACTAGGCCAGATACTGGTTCATTCACTATTCTTCCCTTGTTTTTACTAACAATCAATGTCAAAACAATGGTTTTATCTAATACTCTGTGAATGCATGATGTTCCGGAGTTTTGAATTCTAAGCCTGATACTAGTTTCATTGACTAACATGCACTTATTTTCACTTAAAATCAATGTCAATACACCAGATTTACCTAACACCCTGTGAACGCAGGGTGTTCTTCATTTGCAAAACTAAGCCATATACTCATTTCATTGACTGCTATTTACTTGTTATCACTTACAATCAATGTCAAACCACCAGTTTCCAAAACTCTGTGTGAATACAATATGTTATTCAGCTTTGAAAACTAAGCCAGATCTGGTTTCATTGACTGCTATGCACTTGATTTCACTTACAATTAATGTCAAAAATCTAGTTTTATGTAATGCTTTCTGAATTAGGTATGTCCTTCTGTTTTGAAAACTTACCCAGATACTGGTTTCATTGACAGCTATGAATTTGTTTTCAATTACAATCAATATAAATCACCGGTTTTACATAATGCTCTGTGAATGCAGTGTGTTCTTCACTTTTGAAAACAGAGGTGATACTGGTTTCCTTGACTGTTATGCATTTGCTGTCACTTACAGTCAATGTTTAAATACTGGTTTTCCCTAAACTTAGTGAATGCAGTATGTTTTTCAGTTTTGAAGTCTAAGCCAGATATTAGTTTCACTGACTGTTATGCACTAGCTTTCACTTACAATGTCAAAACCCTAGTTTAACCTAACACTCTGTGAATGCAGTATGTTCCTCAGTTTTCTAAACTAAGCCAGATACTGCTTTCATTTCCTGCATTGCACTTGTATTCACTTATTTCAATATTAAAACTCCAGTTTTACTTAACATTATGTGATTGTAGTATAGTCTTCAGTTTTGAAAATTAAGCTGGATACTGGTTTCTTTGACTGATATGCACTTGTTTTACTTACAATCAATGTCAAAATGCTGTTTACAAAACACTCTGTGAACGCACTATTTTCTTCTATTTTGGAATCTAACCCATATACTGGTTTCATTGAATGCTATGCTCTTGTATTCACTTCAGTCAAAGTCAAAATTCTGGTTTTACCTAACATTTTGTGATTGCCACATATTCTTCAGGTTTGATAACTAAGGCAGATATAGGTTTCATTGACTGCTATGTGCTTGTTTTTATTTACAATCAATGTCAAAACACTGGTTTTACATAATGCCCTGTGAAGGCAGCATGTTCTTCAGATTTGAAAGCTAAGCCAAATACTGGTTTCATTGACTGATATGCACTTGTTTTCACTGACAATCTATGAAAAAACACCAGTTTTTCCTAAATAATGTGAATGCAACATGTTATTCATTTTTGAAAACTAAGTCAGATATTGGTTTCATTGATTACTATGCACTTGGTTTCACTGACTACCATTGTTAAAACCCTAGTTTTACCTAATGTTCTGTGAAAGTGGTATGTTTTGAAAAATAAGCCAGGCTCTCCTTTCATTAACTGCTATACACTTGTTTTCACTTACAATCAATGTCAAATCTCAGGTGTTACCTAATGTACTCTGGTTACAGTATGTTCTTCAGTTTTGAAAGCAAAGTCATATTCTGGTTGCATTGATGCTATGCACTTGTTTACACTTACAATAAATGTCAAATCACTGGTTTTACATAATGCTCTGTGAATGCAGTATGTTCTTTTGTTTTGAAAAATAAGCCAGATACTGCTTTTGTTTCCTGCTTTGCACTTGTATTCACTTAAATTCAATGTTAAATCTCCAGAGTATCTTAATGCTATGCAAATGCAGTATATTCTTCAGATTTGAAAATTAAGACAGATACTTGTTTCATTGACTGCTATGCACTTGTTTTCACTTATGATCAATGTCACAACATTGGCTTTACCTAATGCTCTGTGAATGCAGTATGTTCTTCTGTTTTGAAAACTTAGCCACATTCTGGTTTTATTGAATGGTATGCACTTGTTTTCACTTACAATCAATGTCAAAATTCCTGCTTACCTAATTCTCTCTGAATGCAGTACATTTTTCAATTTTGAAAGCTATGCCACATACTAGTTTCATTGATGCTATGCACCTCTTTTTAACTTACAATCAATGTAAAAAGTGGTTTCAGCTAACAGTCTGTAAAAGCAGGATATTCTACAATTTTTATAATTAAGCCAGATTCTGGTTTCATTGACTACTATGCACTTGTTTTTACTTACAATCAATGTCAAAACACCGATTTTAACTAATGCTCTGTGAATACAGGATGTTCTTCAGTTTTGAAAACTAAGCCAGATACTGGTTTCATTGACAGATATGCACTTGTTTTCACTTTCAATCAATGCCAAAACACTGGATGTACAAAAGGCCCTGTGAATGCAGTATGTTTCTCAGTTTCTAAACTAAGAGAGATACTAGTTTCATTGACTGCCATACACCTGTTTTCACTTACAATCCATGTCAAAACACTGGTTTTACATAATGCTCTGTGATAGCTGCATGCTCTTCATATTTGTAATCTAAACCAGATATCACTATCATTGACTTCTATGCACTTATATTCACTTACTTTCATGGTTAAAACACCAGTTTTACCTAATGCTCTGTGAATGCAGTATATTCTTCTGTTTTGGTAACTAACACAGTTTCTGGTTTCATTGGATGCTATGCACATGTTTTGACTTACAAACAATGTCAAAACTAAGGTTTTAACAAACACACTCTGAATGTAGTATGTTCTTCAGTTTTGTAAGCTAAGTCCCACGCTGGATTCATTAACTGCTTTGCACTTGTTTTCATTCATAATCAATGTCAAAACACTGGATTTACCTAAGGCTCTGTGAATGCAGGATGTTTTTCAGGTTTGAAAACTAAGCAAGATACTGGTTTCATTGCTAACCATTTGTTTTCACTTACAAACAATGTAAAACACCAGTGTTACCCAATGCTTTGTGAATGCAGAATATCCTTCAATTTTAAAAACTAAGCCAGATCCTGGTAATTGACTGCTATGCACTTGTTTTCACTTACAATCAATGTCAAAACACTGGTTTGACATAACACTCTGTGAAAAGAAAATGTTCCTCAATTTTGAAGTCAAAACAAGATACTGGTTTCATTGAATGCTATACACTTCTTTTCACTTACAGTCAAAGTCAAAACTCTGGTTTTACCTAATGCTCTGTGAATGCTGTATGTTCTTCAGTTTTGAAAGCTAAGACAGGTTCTGGGCTCATTGGGTGTTATGTACTTGTTTGCACTTACAATCAATGTCAAAACTAAGGTTTTACATAACACTCTCCAAATGCAATATGTTCTTCAGTTTTGAAACTAAGCCATGTACTGGTTTCATTGACTGCTATGCACTTGTTTTCCTTTACAATCAATGTGAAATCACCTGTTTTCCCTAATGCTCTGTGAAAGCAGCATGTTCTTCAGTTATGAAAACTAAGGCAGATACTCATATCATTGACTACTATGCAGTTGTTTCACTTACAATCAATGTAAAAACCCTGGGTTTGCCTAATGCTCTGTGAATGATTTTTTTCTTCAATTTTGAAAGTTTCACTGACTGCTATGTACTTGCTTTCACTTACAATCAACGTTAAAATATGGGTTTTACCTAACACATAGTGAATGCAGTATGTTTTTCAGTTTGAAGTCTAAGCAAGATAGTGGTTTCATTGACTGCTATGCACTAGCTTTCACTTAAAATGTCAAAACCATATTTTTACCTAAGAGTCCCTGAATTCAGTATTTTCTTCAGCTTTGTAAACTATGCCAGATACTGCTTTCATTGACTGCTTTGCAATTGTTTTCACTACATTCAATGTTAAAGTTCCAGTTTTACTGAATACTCTGTGATTGTCAGCCACAGGTGTCCTTTTGAAATATACCAAAGATTGGTCAGTCTGTATAAAGGGTATTTATTTGGGGTAGATGCTTACAGTTACCAGGCCACAAAGCATACCAAAGTCCATGTGTTGGAGCAAGACGGCTGCTGACATCTGCAAGGGTTCAGGCCTTTGGGTTCCTCTCCTGCTGGGGCTCTGTTCCTCTCCGGGCTTAACTTCTGCTTCCTCCACAAGTTCAGCTGTAGACCATGAGGCTCTCTATGCTTTGTGTCTCTCCACAAGTTCAGCTGTAGACTATCAGGTGAATGGCTCACTCCAACATCAGAACTGCTTCACAAAACTGCTTCTCCAATCTTCTGTCTTGCTTTTTAAACTTGAGACCACACCCACTGAGGGGTGGGGCTCAATGCCCTACTCACTGCAGCCCAGTCAATGCCCTAATCATAAACCAGTCATGTCAAGATGAACAAATGAGTTTACAAGCATAATCCAATTTATATTTTTGGAATTCATAATTACATAAAACTGCCAAACTATTACACTCTGTGAATGCAATATATTCTTAAGTTTTGAAAATTAAGACAGATACTGGTTTCTTTGACTGCTATGCACTTGTTTTTACTTGTAATCTTTGTGAAAACACTGGTTTTATCTAATGCTTGGTGAAAGCAATGTTTACTTCAGTTTTTAAAACTAAGCCAAATACTGGTTTCAATGAAGGCTAGGCAGTTGTTTTACCTTACAATCAATGTCAAATCACCAGTATTACCTATCACACTCTGAGTGCAGGATGTTCTGTTTTTAAAACTAAGAAAGATATTGGTATCACTGACTGCTATCCACTTGTTTTCACTCACAATCAATTTCAAAGCACTGGTATTACCTAACACTCTGTGAATGCTCCATGTTCTTCTGTTTTGAAAACTTAGCCACCTACTCATTTCACTGCCTGCTATGCACTTGATTTCACTTACAATCAATGTCAAAACCATGGTTTTATCTAATTCTCTGGGAATGCAGTATGATTTTCTGTTTTGAAAACTGAGCCAGAACTCATTAAATTGACTGCTATGCACTTACTTTCACTTACAATCTATGTCAAAACACTGGATACACCTAACACTCTATGTTAGCAGTATATCCTTCAGTTTTCAAAACTCAGCCAGATACTGCTTTCATTGACTACTATGCAATTGCTTTTACTTACAATCAATGACAAAACCCTGGATTTATGTAATGCTCTGTGAATGCAGGATGTTCTTCAGTTTTGAAAACTAAGCCAGGGGGCTGGCTGTATAGCCCAGTGGATAGGGCTGCTTGAGAAGGCACAGCTGCCATGGATGGGGCAGAGCCACCATGGGCAGGGAAAAGCCACCACAGGCAGAGCAGAGCCACCTGGGAGCAGAGTAGAGCCGCCTGTGAGCAGAGCAGAGCCACCCATGAGTAGGCAAGGCTGCTGCTCACTGGTGAAGCTGACTCGGCATATCACCACAGTGGGGGGGGGAGAGACAAAAAGCAGAAATAAAAAAATAAATCTTTAAAAAAAAAGAAAGAAAACTAAGCCAGGTACTGGTTACATTGACTGCTATGTGCTTCTTTTCACTTACAATCAAAGACAAAACAAGGGATTTACCTAACACCCTGTGAATGCAGTATATTCTTCAGTTTTGAAAACTAAGCCAGAAACTCATATCATTGGTTGCTATGCACTGGTTTTCACTTACAGTCAATATCAAAACACCAGTTTTCCTAATGCTCTTTGAATGCAGGATATTCTTCTGTTTTGAAAACTAAGTAAGAGACTGTTTTCATTGACTGCTATGCACTTGATTTCACTTACAAGCAATGTAAAAACACTCATTTTAAATAAGGCCTTGAGAATGCAGTATGTTATTCAGTTTTGAAAGTGCTGGAGGTACTGATTTCATTGACTGCTATGCACTGTTTCAAGTACAATCAATGCCAAAACTCCAGTTATGCCTAACACTCTGTGAGTTCAGTACGTTCTTCAGTTTTGAAAACAAAACTGAGTAGATGCTGGTTTCATTGCCTAAGCATTCATTTCCCTTACAATCAGTGTCAAAATATTGGTATTTTCTAATGCTCTGTGAATGAAGGATGTTCAGTTTTGAAAACTAAGCCAGAGAGATTTCATTTACTGCAATGCCCTTGTTTTCCCTTATAATCAATGACAAAACACTGGGTTTACATACACTCTGTGAAGGCAGAATGTTCTTCAGTTTTGAAAGCAAAGACAGATATTGGTTTCATTGACTGTTATGTACTTATTTTCATTGACAATCAATCTCAAAACTAAAGTTTTCCAAACACTCCCTGAATGCAGTATGTTCCTCAGTTTTGAAATCAGAGCCAGTTATTGGTTTCAATGACTGCTATGCACTTGTTTTCACTTACAATCAATGTCAAATCACTGGTTTTACCTACCACTCTGTGATTGCAGTATGTTCTTCTGTTTTGGAATCAAACCCAGATTCTGGTTTCATTGAATGCTATGCACTTGTTTTCACTTACAGTCAAAATCAAAACTCCAGTTTTACCTAATGCTCTGAGAATGCAGTATGTTCTCAGTTTTGAAAACTTAGCCAGACACTGGTTTCATTCACTGCTATAGATTTGTTTTCACTTACAATCAATGTCAAAACACTGGTTATACATAACACTCTGTGAAGGCAGCATGTTCTTCAGTTTTGACATCAAAGCCAGATACTGGTTTCCTTGAGTGCTATGCATTTGGTTTCCCTTATAAGCAATGCACCAAAACACTGGTTTTACCTTCCACTCTGTGAATGTAGTATGTTCTCCTGTTTTGGAATCTAACAGAGATACTGGTTTCATTGAGTCATATGCACTTGCTTTCATTTACAGTTAAAGTAAAAACTCTGGTTTTACCAAACACTCTGTGAATGCAGGATGCTTTTCAGTTTTGAAATATAAGGCAGATGCTATTTTCATTGAGTGTTATGTGCTTGTTTTTGCTCACAATCAATGTTAAAACACTGGTTTTACATAATGCTCTGTGAAAGCAGTATGTTCTTCATGTTTGAAAACTAAACCAGATACTGGTTTCATTGAGTGTTGAGGATTTGTTTTCACTTACAGTCCATGTCAAAACACTGGTTTTACCTAGTGCTCTGTGAATGCATGATATTCTTCAATTTTGAAAACTAAGACTGATACTGGTTTCATTGACTGTGATGCACTTGTTTTCACTTATAATCAATCTCAAGACACTCATTTCACTTAACACTCTCTGAATCCATTATGTTCTTCAGTTTTGAAAACTAATCCAGACACTGGTTTCATTGTCTAATATGCACTTGCTTTCACTTACAATCAAAGTCAAAACACTTTTTTACCTAACACCTTGTGAATGCGTCATGTTAACCAGTTTTGAAAACGAAACAAGTTAGTGCTTTCATTGACTGCTGCACACTTGTTTTCACTTACAATCAATGTCAAAACACTGGTTTTAAATAACCCCGGTGAATTCAGAATGTTCTTCTGTTTGGAAAACTAAGCCAAATACTGGTGCCATTGAATGATATGTGCTGTGTTCACCTAAAATAAATGTCAAAATCCTGTTTTACCTAACACACTGTGTACGCAGTATGTTCTTCAGTTTTGACAATTAAGCCAGATTGTGGTTTCATTGACTACAATGCACTTGTTTTCACTTGCATTCAATGTACTTAATGCACTGTGAATCTAGTGTGTTCTTCAGTTTTGAAAACTAAGCTAAATGTTGATTTCATTAACTGCTATGCAGTTGCTTTCACTTACAATCACTGTCAAAACACTGGTTATTCCTAACTCTCTGTGAAGGCAGTATGTCCTTTAGGTTTGAAAACTAAGGCAGATATAGTATTCAATGACTGCTATGTACTTGATTTCACTTACTATCTATGTAAAAACACTGGTTATACTTAAAGCACTTTGAATGCAGTATGTTCTTCAGTTTTTTTTTTAGATTTATTTTATTATTTATTACATATCCACCCCCCTTTCTGAGTGTCCATTCTTCTGTGTTTTTCTATGTCTGCTTCTTGTCTCCCCCCGTCCCCGTGGCGACGCGCCGAGTTGGCCCTCCACGGTGGTGGCTCATTCCATTTGAGGGTGGCTCCATTCCGTTCCCACGGGCAGCTCCACTCCATGTTTTGCGGGCAGCAGTCCTCCATGTTTTTTTGCGGGCTGCTCGGCTTCCGCAGTTCGCAGGCGGCGGCTCCGCTTTTCATGGGTGACTTTGCCATGCCCGTGGGGGCTCTGCCCTGCCCGTGGTGGCTTTTTGCCTTGCCCACGGCGGCTCTGCCCTGCCCACAGTGGCTTGCCTTTCTCAAGGCTGTCTGCCTGCTCGGAGAGGTCCCCGGGAACCGAACCCGGGGCCTCCCATGTGGTACACCGGTGAGCTCTTTATCCACTGAGCTATCTAGCCGGGCCTGTTCTTCAGTTTTGAAAACAAAGCCAGGTACTGGTTTCATGGACTGTTATGCACTCACTTTCACCACCAATCAATGTCAAAACAATGATTTTACCTAACACTCTGTGAATGCAGTAAGTTCTTCACTTTTGAAAACTAAGTCATATACTGGTTTCATTGACTGCTATGCACCCATTTTCACTTGCACTTAATTTCAAAACTGTCATTTTTCCTAAAGCACTGTGAAAGCAGTTTTGAAAACTAGGCCAGATATTGGTTTCAATGACTGCTATGCCTTTGCTTTCACTGACAATCAATGTCAAAACACTGGTTTTCCCTGGTGCACTTTGAATGCAGTATCTTCCTCTGTTTTGAAAAGTAATCCACATACTGGTTTCATTGACTGCAAGGCAATTGTTTTTACTTACAATCTATGTCAAAACAGCAGTTTTACCTAACATTCTGTGAATGCAGTATGTTCATCAGGTTTCAAAATTAAGCCAGATACTGATTTCATTGTCTGGTACACACTTTTTTTCACTTACAATCAATGTCAAACACCAGTTTTACCCAATGCTCTGTGAATGCAGCATGTTGTTCACTTTTGAAAACTAAGCCATCTCATGCTTTCATTGACCACTATGAACTTGGTTTCACTTACAAGCCTTGTCAAAACAACGGTTTTATTTAACACTCTGTAAATGCAGCATGTTCTTCTGTTTTGAAATGTAATCCAGATAATGATTTCAATGACTGCTATTCACTTGTTATCACTGACAGTCAATGCTAAAAAAACATTTTTTCTAACAATCTGTCAATGCACTACAGTCTCCCATTTAGAAAACTAAGTCGGAATCTATTTCCATTAACTGCTATGAATTTGTTTACACTTAAATTAATGTCAAAGCACTGGTTTTATCAAACATTCTGTGAAGGCACAGTGTTATTCCCTTTTGAGAACTGAACCAGATACTGGTTTCATTGATGGCTATTCACTTGTATTCCCTTACATTCAAAGTCAAAATACTGGTTTTAACTAGTTCTCTGTGAATGCTGTATATTCTTCAGTTTTGAATAGTAAGCCATATACTTGTTTCATTGACAGTTATGCACTTGCATTTACTTCTAATCAATGTCAAAACACTGGTTTGACCTAAAGCTCTATGAATGCAGCATGTTCTTCAGTTTGGAAAACTAAGCCAGATAATGGTTTCATTGTGGCTATGCACTTGTTTTCACTTACAATCAATGCCAAAACACTGATTTTACCTAAGGCACTATGAATACAGCATGTTCTTCAGTTTTCAAAACTAAGCAGGATACTGATTCCACTAACTTCTATGCCTTTGCTTTCAAAGACTATCAATTGTCAATACATTGGTTTTACCTAATGCACACTGAATGCAATATGTGTTTCTGTTTTGAAAACTAAGTCAGATACTTGTTTCATTGACCATTAAGCAATAGCTTTCACTCACAGTCAATGTCAAACACCGGTTTTACCCAATATTCAGAGAATGTAGTATGTTCTTAAGTTTTGAAACTAAGTGAGATACTAGTTTCATTGACTACTATGCCCTTTCTTCATGTACAATGAATGTCAAAATACTGTTTTTTCCCAATGATCTCTAAAAGCATTATGTTTTTCAGTTTTTAAAACTAAGACAGAAACTGGTTTCATTGACTACTATGCACATGCTTTGTTTTGGTCAGCCACAGGAGTGCCTTTTGAAATATACCAAAGATTGGTCGGTCTTTATAAAGGGTGTTTATTTGGGGTAGAAGCTTACAGTTACCAGGCCACAAAGCATAAATTTCTTCCCATACCAAAGTCCATGTCCGGGAGGAAGATGGCTGCCGACGTCTCCAGGGTTCAGGCTTCTGGGTTCCTTTGTTCCTGGGCTGCATTTCTCTCTGGGCTTAGCTTCTGTTTCCTTCACGAGTTCAGCTGAAGACTATGAGACTCTCTGCATTGCGTCTCTCCACAAGGCCAGCTGCAGCCTATCCGGCGATCGGCTCACTCCAACATCAGAACTGCTTTTCAAATCTCCTTCTCCAAATCTCTGCTTCTACTTGAGACCACCACCACCAAGGGGTGGGGCTCAACGTCTCACTGATGTGGCAATTAATGCCCTACTCATAACTTAATCATGCCCAGATGAACAGATGAGCTTACAAACATAATCTAATTTATATTTTTGGAATTCATAATTAATTCAAACTCAAACCATTACACTCCACCCCCTGAATTCCAAAAATATATTACAATATTCAAAAAACCTTAAGTTAG
>PVKH010017833.1:0-15303 GCA_004027955.1 Chaetophractus vellerosus | reverse complement strand
TGAACAACAAGGAGTTTGTTTTGCTCTCTGGCTTAAGTTTGGATTCACCCAGTGGGACAGACTGGGTGAGGACTGGAGGTTGAGAGAACAGTGAGATTGGTGTCTTTGTTCCTGAAGGGCTATCAGGGGCTCCAGTGTTACTCTGAAGACCACAGCTCCTATTGGGTGGCCCTATCTTACATTCAGAGCAATATTTAATGCCTTCATTCCAGATTTGGGTAACTGTTTCTTCTTCTTGCCTGTCAGATGCATAAGGTACCACTCCTTGTTGATTTAATTTGTAATTTGCCCCTTCATTACACTTTACTCAATCACTCTGCTTGAATGTGCAATTGTTTCTTGCAGGGACCATGATTGAGACCACCATTGCACCTGCTAATATCTACTATCTATCCTATCCTATCTATCTATCTATCTATCTATCTATCTATCTATCTATTATTTATTTCTTTACTCGTTTATTCATTCATCTTAAACCTCATGTCAGGCTAAGTCAAATTTTAAAAATTTAGCTATTTATTATAAAGCATAACTTATCCTAGACAGTTCCCTGTAGAGAGAGCAACAAAATCAGAATGCATGGTATATCAGCCACACGTTCATAGTTTTGACAAGGAAACAGCTAGAGACAAACATATGAATGTGTATTTAAATGACTGCTATGGACTATTAGCACCACAGAATCTGGTTGAAAGAGAATGTGTTTGTGAAGTCCTGTTAGCATTTGTGACAGTTTGAGATTATTTTTGTGAATCCCAAAAAGAGAAAGATTATGTTTGTAAATTAATCTATTCTTCTGGGTGTGACACCTTTAGATTATATTGGATTCCCTTGACTAAGGAGCCCTTGATTAAATTACCTTTTAAGGTTAGGGCTTTGATTCGACCATGTCACTAAGGCATGACTCAGGTTGAGTCCCCGCCCCCCTGGGTGGGCTGGTATAAACAGACACTCACTCAAGAAGACACATGGGAAGAGAGAGCTCTGTCTTTTTTTATCTTGGTGCCCCAGGAAGAGATGCGCCATTAGCCTGGTAGTTTGCAGCTGACCTTGGAAGAGACCAGAAGAGCTGATACTGATATAGAAAGCCTGGAAAGAAATGAGCCTTAGGTCAGGAGAGAAAGGAAGCCCTGAGAGATGAGCCCTATGCCAGCCTGCAGCTGAGAGGAAGCCCAGAGGGAAGGCTGAACCCTCACAGAGATCAGTGACTATCCTGATTCAAAACATGGTAAGTCACTTTGGTAAGAAAGCAACCTTAAGCTGGACTCTTTAGGGCCTTGTAACTATCAGCTTTTACCCCAAATAAATACCTTTTATAAAAGCCAACAGGTTTCTGGTGCTTTGCATCGGCACCCCTTTGGCTGAGTAATACAGCATTTGGATGAGGTTTGAATTTTAAAGAGTAGGCAGTATGTTGAATGGGTAAAGGGGAAGGAGAGGGCATTTCTGACAAAAGGATTCATATAATCAACCCTGTAGAAATAGGAATAAGCACATGGTTTGCCTGAGAGACCCATGAGGTCCGGCCTTTCTTTAGTGTGGGGCTTCTTAACCTTATTTTGTTCCACGGACCCCTTTGCCAGTCAGGTGAAAACCACGGACCCCTTACTAAGTCCACACTACGTTGTGCATTATTTAATAAATATATCACATCCGCACCAACATGTCCCCACAAGAATCATGTGTTTTGAATTTCAGTTCAAGCTCAGGGAGCCGGTGCTCAGAGCCCCTGCTACAGAGCACCTGGTCTGTGCTTGGCACTGGTGGTAGAACCAGCAGACAGAAGTCTTGTTCTCGTCATGCGCATTATCCTCCTTGTGGTTATAGATTTTAAATCCACAAATCCACAAATAAATGCATAATTGCAAATTATATTTATTGATCTGGAATAAAATCCAAGGTATAAAAAGGAAACATACGTTATATTGGACAGGGTGAGGCACAATGTCTCAAGGACATACAGGCTGCAACCTGAGGAATGAGTATGCATTCACTTAGGAAAGAAGCGGAGATGTCACTTCCTTGATCTGTGTCGTCTGACACCTTCTAAATCCCCTTATTTTCCCTTATTGCACTATTTTCATTCTATAGTCACTTTATTATGCTGTTCACAGAAAAGTGAAAATTTTCTTCATAGCAATTATTATGAGTTGTAATTATGCACTTAGTTGTGTATTTGTGGGTATAACATTTATTTCTCCACCAGATTATAATAAGCTCCATGAGAACAGGAACCCTGCCTGGCCCAGACTAGGGGTCAATAGTGGTAATATACCCAGGATTCATTTTTTTTCACATGGCTTTCCACCTTAGTCAACCTTTAAATAGTACAGAAATTTCTGAAACTGCATGGCTTTGCTAAAGATGAAAAATTGAAAAAAAAACTGTACCATAGATGGAAGAAAATGTGTTTGATCTCAAGACGTTGATGTTGAGGCAATGGCAGGTTATCCAAATTACAATGCCATTTGGACACATCTGTTTAAGATTAGACCTGGACTAGAATAGAAGGAAATGTGTCAAAGTCATCGAGTGAAATGTGAAGATATGGGTGTGAAGTATGCTTCAGGAATGAGAATAAAAAGAGAAGCTGGGGAAAATGTCTGTTGTGGGAAATACAAATCTGGGATTTGAGAATTAATGAAGAAGCAGGATGGTGGTGTGAACCCATAGTTAAGTTCATAGGGTTTAGATTTGGACTTGATAGCTATGTGCCCTCGGCAAATGTTATAGTTGAGTAATCTGAAAAACATAGTGGGGAATAAGAAAGTATATGTTATATATTGAGCTGTAGATAAAGTAGATAAGCACTTTATAAATGTCCCCCATTATTGTTAGTGGAGGAAATCCTCAGAGAGAGATGATGGAGAACCTGGACCATACAATATCAAAAAATAGTCTTTCTACATTTTAAGGAAATTATTCCTAATATCTGGTCTAAAATATGTAGTGGCTATAAATTAGAAGGTTATATTACCAAAATAACTCATTTGGAAAGTTATATGAAACTGTAACATAAAACTGGTTGAACATTTATGTTTAAAAGCAAAATATATTTTGAAGCAAGTCTCTAAGTAACTCCATAAATTTTTGATAAATTATGCATTTTCTTACTCTTCTGTTTTTCCCTAGGTTGTAGAGAATTAGCTATCATTAACTCAGTTAAAATTCTTGATGCATAGCACCTTTCTCCATTATTCCATTACCTGCACAGAAAGAGCCTATGGCAGACTCAGTATTGATCAAAATGACCCCTCTAGAGGAAGTTATTTATATTTATATATTTGGAAACAAATCAGTATTCAGTTCAGAAAACATTTTACCTCTTAAGCTAATAAAGTGACCCTATTAAAAATGATCTGCTTTTCCATGCATATTGATTTCAGAAGCTAATAGGAGGAAAATACGACAACGAAACATCATTCCACACTGCAGAAAAATGGCAAATTGCTTGCTACAGCCTTATGATGCTAAGATCTATTTAAGTCTCAGAGTGTTCAGTTACACAGATGCCATTAGAGTGCATGGAGCTTTATCAGTGCCTTCCAGACACAACGAGTCTAGGCATTGTCATTAGTCTGTCTCTCTTCTGATTTTGGCATTTTCATAGATTAGAGGGCATAAATGTGTTCAAACACAAGGTGCCATGACTACTGAGGTTGGAATGGCAAAAGTGGAAAACTAATGTCCTTCTGCATGCAGTTATTTTGATGGAAATGGTGTGTAATATATATGTGTGATATCTTTACAGAACTAGATTAAAAACATGAAACCAATTATTTTGTTTAAAAGTGTTGGTAATCATAACTATAACATATGGAAATGTTCAAGATTAAACAAAATGCATAATATATTTATTTAAAGAGCAAACAAGATGAAAATAAGACAAGATATTTTAATTTAGACCTTGTACTTAAAAAGGGAAATTATAATTGCAAGGTGGTAGGAATGGAGAGAACCATGGGAAAAACACAATTAATGTAACCTATGGACTATAGTTAACAGCAATACCATAATATTCTTGCATCAATGCCAAAGATATACCGCCTCAATAATAGGGGAGTATGAAAAAATATGCCAAATGTACATTATAAACCATAGTTAGTGGTAATAGTCTGATGATACTATCTCATTATCTGTAACAAATGTTCCACAATGGTGTGGTGTGCTGCTGAAGGGGTGTTGTATGGGAATTCTACACGTGTGCATGATTGTTTTGTAAATTCACAACTTCCATAATAAAAATATAATTTAAAAAATGAAATTATAAATATTAATGGAAGTGTATCAGCTCAGATAGAACTATTGCAAATATTCCATGTTACACTGAGAAATTTTGAAAATACAGAAAAATAGAGTAATGAAACTAAAATTGTATTCTTATAACCCAGAATTTATAACTGTTTACATTTTGTCTTATTTATCTTCTTTTAAAAAAAAATCATTAGATAGTACCGAAAAGTTTGAATAACCTTTTGCATCTGCCTGCTCTCATCTCAAAATGCTTCATGAAAGAAAAAAATCGCTTATCTGGATTAAAAGTATATCTTGTCTATCATTTGTAATATTGATCAGTAACCCATCATTTTGTAGGAAAATCAATCTTCTGCCTTTTGTTGACTGGTATACATCAGTACCTATCTGTTAAGTTCAAGTTTCAGCAAGGGATAGAAAGATGTAAGAGAGGTCCTAGAGTCATCGTACATGGAAAAAGAAGTCGTGATCATGTTAAAGATGAGCTAACTAATCATTGAAGCTGTCAAGGGCTGCAGCAAAGCAGGATACCCATGTTCCTAAGACCTAAGTAAGGTGCAGATCAAATTTTAACAGCAACAACAAAAACATGTCACTGTCTCTCGCTGGTAAGAAAAGTCAGAAATTGGTTTAATGATAATGCTATTCAATATGTGTCAACAGGGACTTAACTTGGCAGATTGTCCTTTCCAAAGATGACTGCAACACTATCTGCCATCACACATGCCTGTGTGAAGGAGCTGCTGCACTCACTGAGAACTGGCATCTATGTCCTCTTCTTGAATCTGTGTGGCCTCGATTTCACCAACAGAGTATGGCAGGAGTTAGCTATGTGACTTCTGAGGCTAGCTCAGATATGGCCATGCAGCTTCTGTCTGGTGGTGGTTAAACATTTGCTCTGGGGACGTAACCAGCATGTAAGAAATTTGCCCTGAGACTTCCATGTTTGGAAGGCCAGGAGGAGGTGAGCTGGTAACAGACGAGGTGTGCTCCCAGCGGACAGGCAGCATGGTCTGCAATTGAATGGAGCACCTTGAACACGCAGGCAAGTCAAACCGTCAGATAACCGCAGCCCAAGACGACATCTGACTATAGCTACATAGGGCACCCCGAGCAAGAGCTGCGTGAAGCGCTTTTCAAATCCCTGACATAAAAAAATCATGAGTAGGGAGCAGCTGTAGCTCAAGTGATTGAGCGATGGCTTCCCATGTACAAGGTCCCGGGTTCAATCCCTGGTACCACCTGAAAATAAAAACAAACAAACAAATGAAAACAACCAATTCTCAATGTGGAGCAGATGTAACTCAAGTGGTTGAATGCCTGTTTCCCACGTACAAAGTCCTGGGTTCAAGCCCCATTACCTCCTAAAAGAAAAAAAATCATGAGTAAAAGAAATAGCTGTTTATTTATACAGTAATAGTGTGAGAAACTCCTTGCACTCATACATTCTATACAATTTAAAATAGATAAAAAATTTTAAACTCAATTTACAACAGTGAAAATTTAATCAATATTATTGAGACCAATCCTAAGGGATCCTTTACTGTCTGTATTTGCAGTCACTTAACATTTGTTATAATGACTTAACATCAATTTTACCAAAAATTCACCATCCAAACAGAAAACCAGCCACAAGGTGTTCACACGTGTGCCAACATATATGTTTAAAATTGTGTGTGTCCAAGGGAGAGGATGTAGAGTATAATTCAGTTACATTTCGGTAGTTCTCTGAATTGGAATGCATTGCTTAAATTTGTTATGTCTTATCATGTTATTCAATGAAAATATCTTCTATGAAAGAGGAAATCCTTGTGAAGGAAATAAGTGAACCTCACAGGCCTAGAAAAATGCTTGTATTAGAAAAATGTGGGGGGCAAACGATAGCAATTTGAAATATTTGAAATAAGTGAATACATAAAAGTCTTCAGCATAAAAGGCATGTTTAATTTTTTCTATGCATGAGAAACTTCAGAAAGGAAGCAATTAGTCTTTGGTGATAAAGCATTCAAAGACAGGTTAACACTGTCTTCAGATGTAAATTGTGAAGGCAAGGTTATGATAAAACTTTTTTTGGTAACTCCCTCTGAAAATCAAAAGACCCATGGGGAAATGTTGAAGAGTGCATTGTTCATTATATGGCTTTTGAATCATAAAGTCTGTGTGATGAAAAGTTTTTAAAATGATGATGTGAAAATATATTATCTTATCAACATTCATTAAATAATACACTGAGAATAAAACACAAGGCTGGCTTGACGTCAGTCGATGCACATGGCCGGCATTTTAATTTTGTTGATTTACTGTGGGGATAATTTCCTCCACTGCCCATCATCATGTTGCTATTGCAGTCTTAGACCAAGAGCTCATTCCACCTGCAAGGCATGGCGTATCCAGTAATGGTGATGTTTCTGGTACAGAGTTGGTGCAGAGCACATTGCTTCGATGAAAGATTTAATGAATTTGGTTTTGTTGATTCCTTGGTAATGCTTAATAATATCACAAAAAACAATAAAAGGATTATGATAAAGTGATTCCTAAAATTCTTGTTGATTTCCCAGGTTTAAGACTGTAATAGTACTTTGAAAAAAATCTTAAATAAGTGAAACAGGCAGTGACTATATTAAGGAAGCCTGCATCACTTACTGAATTACTCCCAAAGTTTCCATTCAGTTCAATGTTCATCATTTAGAGAAAAAGAACCATAGAGACACCAAACCAATTCTTTAGGAACTTTAAATCAGACAGAAAAATATTGTTATTGTAATTGAACATAAATATAACATGAGCAGAAACACCACATTGAAACTCTTAATTAGGAGAATCAGCCTGGAATAACAGAAAGATCTTGGTCTTGGAATCAGACAGAACTAAATTCAAAACCTGGTTCTGCTGTGTAATATTGATAAGCAGTCATAATCTATACCTATAGCATAATAGGGAAAATTACAGAATTAAATTACAAATTCCCAATTATCCGTAAGTGGACAAGTATCCCGAGGATCAGGAGAGGAACGTGCAGGAGAGAGACAGGCCCGAATAGCATCCACAAGGGCTTTCCCAGAAGCTCTCAGTCTGATGGCCTGAGGGTTCCTAAACCTGCCCGAGACAGGGCAGGCCAGGACACTGGCGGCAGGGAGTCAGAAGGAAGGGACTTGGGAAGTGCTTCATTTCAGTGGTTGCTGTCGTTGGGTTTCTGGAGGGTGAGCAGGAGGTGCTACTAAAGGAGGCTATTGCCCTTAGAGGTAGCAGTAGATTGGAAGAGGAAGGAAGGCTGGTGATGATGATAAGGACCTTGTTGAAACAAGATATTAAGAAAGAATCAAAGCAAACAAGGCCACAAAGCATGTCATATATTTTAAGACTGCCATTTACCATGGGACTATAACGTATTTATCGATGAAAAATAACAACCTAAAGAAGTATTATCAAACAGAATATAACAACAATTTAAAATGATAGTACATAGTAATAAAGTTGGGTATAGTCCATGAATGGAAATCCATTAATAAAACTGTATGATTAGCTCTAAGGAGAAAATACTCAAAATTATTTCCATCGATGTTGAAAGCCATTAGACAAGATGAAGCACCCATTTCTGATTGAAAATACTTTAGTAAAATAGAAACCAATGGGTGCAGCCTTAGTGTGAAGGATATCAGTTGTGTGTGTGTGCATGTGTGTGTGTGCTTCTAAAAGCCCGCACCATTGTCTCTGTACTGAGAGACATGATAATTGGAAAAGGTAGAGAGAAAACAATCTTCATCTGTAACAGATAGGATAGAAGTCTTAGAGACCCCCCAAATTACTGTAAACAAAACTAGATGTAAAATAATACAATAACCAAAATCACCAAGAATATCAACAATAATTTAGAAGCTATAAGGGGAAAAACTCACTTCTAATACCAAAATAAATACCTAGGAATCAATTTAAAGCTAAATGTGCAAAATTTATGTGAGAATAAAACCTAAAAAGTCTCTTAAAACAAATAAGTAAAATTGAAAGAAAAGGAAAAATAAACAAGAAAGACATACTACGTCCCCATATAGACATGTTCAACATCATAAACTTGTCATTTACCTAAATTGATTCATATATTATGCAAAATTCAAATATATATACCAAGTCTTTTTTTCTGATGAAAATAGTTCTAACATATGGAAAAACAAATAAGCAAGATATTCTGGAAAACGAGTACAAATGTTGGAGGCAAACCCTACCAACTACTAAACATACGATGATAAATTAATAGAACAATGTCAATGGTATTAGCACATTCATAGAAAAAAATATTAAAATGTTGCAAAATAGAGGGTCCTGAAATGACAGTATACAATAAAGGTGACAAATCAGTGTAAAAATTTAAATTTTTAACAAGTGGTAGTAGAATAACTAGATCGTTCTTTAGGAAAAATATTACATTTTAAAAGTTATATATATTCACCTAAACATATTTACATCTAAATACCTGTTTGTATAAATTTACATATATATTTTTTATAATTATGAAATAGGTGAGTGTGTGTGTTTGTGCATTCTAAAAACTAGTGCCTTCCTTAATGGGAAAACACACACTTCATATTGTATAGCAGACTAACAGTCAAGACCAAAATTTAATGTAAGAAATTACAAACACATAAAAATACTAGAAAGGAACATGGATCACTCCTTTCAACCCATAATTCTATAATTATAATTTATCATTGATAAACTCTACTACTAAAAAATAAACTTATTATGGAAAGCCTACATCACATCAGAAGACAAAAGACAAACCCATTCCTCACTACTTCCTCTGGCAGCTCACTCTTGCTCACATTTATGCCCCACTGAGAAGCAACAGACTTCTCTCTCTCTCCTGTCTACAAGCTCATCTTGTATTTCTGCAATCTGTGAGGAACTTTGTTTTTAATTGTCTTATATATTTATCTGTTTCCTTTAACAAATGATATGTGTATCCATTATCTTCCTTTAAACTAGGACTTCATTACTTATTTTAAAGGAAAAGCCATTCATATGTGATACCATGCAATATTGCTCTGTTCTACAAAATAACCGTGCCTAGTACTCAATTCATTTAATACTAAATTAGTGGGTAATTATTGTAAATGCTTTACATCAGCCAGAGATCCTTTTTGGATTGTTATATAAATGTTCAAATGTGTTTTGGTGATATTTCCAACTAATGAGGCTTTTATTTTCACCTTTTTAAATTTGTCTCATTTAAAACAATGGAATGCAGGCTACACTGTCCAAAAAGTTATTAATGAAAAGTTGTTTGGAACTCATTAGTTTCAGATAATGTGGGATAGCTGTTTAATTTTGCTAAATCTGAATTGCCTCTAGTAACATGCCTATGTTGACTGCCAAGCTACATTAGGGTTCGATTTCCCTTTTGGTCATCCAGATGTTCCAGGATGCCTTATATTGGTAATTTTATATTATTCTTGAAATAGATTTTATACACATCACACATGTACAAGGTTAGTTTCAAAATCTGTTTAAATCTAGATGATAAAATATACTTAAATCTCAGAAGTACCCTGGGAAGAATTAATTTAAAAATCAGAAATTTGAGGTAGTCATTTTAAGTTTAGAGCATTTAGATAGTTAGAAAGAGGGACTCTCTCATATTTGTTTTTGAATGAAAAAGATAAAGTAGAAAAGATATAAGAAATATTTAGGAAAGATGGGAAAATGTAATTTTTCCCTTTTCTTTATAAAAATATATAAATCAATGATATAGTTCACATACAATTATGCTTTGTTTTACATGTAATTTATCAAAATTATATAAATACATATAATAAAATAAGAGTATATATATATATGAATATCATTATAGTATAATTTCTATATTCACAACAGCTTCTTCAGTGCTTTTTGTACTGTTTGGGCACCTATTCCATTCTATGATTTTTATTATGCAAATATTGTTTTTTATACATATATTTGAAAAACTATTTTTCTTTTATGTGACTTGAGCCTCTATATTTTAGCATCATGCTTTGTTATGCTTTCATACTACACAGTGGTAAGCCAGAGTTGAATTCAAATGGTGTGGTTTAACATGCTAGGCTTTTAAAATCTGTCAGTCTCAATTTGGTATTTTCTAGATTGAAAAATATGAACTTCAGCTGAATAAAATTATTTTTTTAAAATTGTTTAGTATATTCCCAGTACTTTCATAAAGAATGAATAATGGCTGCCTTGGAGACTGTTATAAAATGAACACAATATAGGCATTTATATTCTTTTGTTTTCCCTTGTCCTCTCAGAAAACATCTATTTATCCAAAATGAATACATAATGAATGAAAACAAAACAAAATTTGTCAGAATGGTCAGCATCTGTTGGAATTCGTACTGTTGTCACCTGATAATAGTAATTGTTCACTTGTCCTTGCCCTCAAGCGTAATCTGTTTCCTCCGACTGCCCTGGATTTTTCATTAGTACTTACACTCCTGAGACTGGCAACTGTTCCAGTCCATTGGCTTTCAGTACTGAATAAATGGCCTGCCCATTTGACCTTTTACATGACTATTTCCGCTTACAGTATGTATTCTATTTTTAGTACTGGAGAATCAGCTATTGATTTTAATGTGTTCTGGAGATGTAATAGATTTTCAAAAATGCTGTATACTGAAACAAAGTAGAATATTTTATTTCCTTAATATAATTGAACTTTAATCAGCACAGAAAACCCGATATTTATCAGCGATAAGGAAAGTTTATTACGATTAAGTGTGTTTTTGTGCTTTTGTCTAGAGAAACAAATTCAGTACCAAAGTTTTTTTGTTTTTACTTTTCCAGTTTTTCATCATTTAAATTTTTAAAACATATTTATTTAAGGAGGGAAGGAAACTTGTAAGCTAAAACTAACTGATTTTTCTTTCCTGGCAAGGAGTAAGCAACAAAAAAAATCATTGTTAAGTGAGTAAAAATCTATAAAAGCAAAAGGGCTTCAATAATATCATTTTATTTCTGTCACTTCAAATATTGATTTGAGATTGCCATTGATTTCCAGAAATGTCCAAATATCATTAATATAAAATTTTATACTCTAATATACTTTCAAGATGACAGATTATAGATAACATTGCTGAGTGTTTAATATGTTCCAGGTGCTAATCTAAGTACCTCGATTATATTAATTTAATTTGCACAACAATCTTTGAGGCAAGTAATATTAAATCTCACTAGTTTTTGATGAAAAAACAAAGACAAAATTATTATATTACGTGGTTGTAAAACTGGAACCTGAGCTCTACCTGGTGACTCCAGTTCCTACTTGTGTGCTTTATCATTAAACCATATTGATTATAACGGTGATTGTTTTCCCTGGCATAAACACAAATAGAGAAATAAACATTTTTTAAAGGTTCTGATTATTCTTAAGGCCTAGCTAGCTGGTATTTTCTACACTTGACTTCAGGAAGAGTTTGCTATCAGCCATTTTAGGTTGAACTATTCCATTCAGATGGCTGTTTGCTATTTTCTATGAAAGCACACAAAGCAAAATGAGGAAAAGTTCAGGTATAGAAGCCACACTTTAAAAATGACCAAACTACAAATGTCTAGGCAACAAATGTCAACAGCTATGAAGTATAAACTTTTAGAAAAGGAATAGATTTGGATATTTATTTTTAGAATGTTAATCTAACTAAGACTTCATATTTCCAACAATAGAATTAGAAATTGATTGTATTTTTGACATAAAATTAATTAGAAATTGCCTGGTTTATACTAGTGACCATGCTAAGTGATTTATATGTATTAGTCTTAATACTGAAATAGTCCTTTGAGGTTATTATTAATATCATTTAACACACAAAGTAATTATTTTTTTTTTAAAGATTTTTATTTATTTTATTACATATCTCCCCTTTCCCCCCACTGCGGCAATGCGCTGAGAGTGGTCACTGCGCTGGCGCGGCTTTCCCCACTTGTGGGCGGCTTCTGCGTCTGTTCACGGCCGGCTTTCAGTTCGCAGGTGGCTGGCTGCGCTCCATTCGCGGACGACCTGCCCTGCCCGTGGCGGCTTTTGCCCTGTCCGTGGCAGCTTTTTGCCCTGCCCACGGCGGCTCTGGCCCGCCCATGGCGGCCTGCCATTCTCAAGGCGGTCTGCCCGCTAGGAGAGGTCCCCGGGAATCGAACCTGGGGCCTCCCATGTGGTATGCTGGCGCCCTATCCACTGGGCTATCGAGCCGGCCCCAACACACAAAGTAATTAAGTTGAAGGGAAGACAAATTGGGCTAAGTTTTGGCATTTAGTAGGGTGTAAGAATATTTGATCAAGCAGAATGAGAAAAAAATTTAATTAAAGAATGAAAAGTAATTCAAATATTTTTTTACATGGAGTATAACAATTGGAATGCTTTCAAATTGAGCATATTAAAATTAGTTTTAATACCCACCATGTAAAATCAGTATTATTGCAAATGCATCATACTTTATTTTATACAAAATTACAAAATATTTTTTGAAGACTATCACAGTTGATTGTGGTTATTGAGGGAGGATATTGGCTTTAATAATCATTAAAATATAGTAAATTTTTAAAATGCTAATTAAAATTTTTATACATTTATTCAAACAATCAGTTAAATTGTATAACATTGTAAATGCAAAACTCAGCACTATGATTATGTGACTTCTAAATTAAAAAAATTAAAACAGTATTGGCAACTGTTTTACAAGAGGCTTGAATAAATGACTTCTCCAAGGAACTTCCATTAGCATTTTACAAAACTCTGGAATAATAGGTCTAATGTAAGAGTGGAAGACTCGAGAATCCAAATAATACATTTTAAATTTGACCTCTTCTCTCCTGTCTAAATATCATCCCCAAATTTTAAGAAATTGTGAATTTAGGGGCTAGAAGTATGAGTTAAAATGCACTTTTATGGGTGAAATAAGGGTCTGAGTCTATAAAAGAATTTTCCAAGGTACTATATGACAATTTACTTAAAGAAAGGTGAGCGGACATAGTAAAACAACCACAACAAAACTAAAAGGCATTTCTTAGGTGAACAACTGCAAGGAATAGAACAGATGATGTTAATAAGTAATATAAACAATCTCGACCCCGAATGTAGGGGCTGAGAATCACTAGAGGAGAGGTTCCTGGGGGGTCAAAGTATTCCAACCAGTGGTGAGGAGAGCACTACAATATTCTTATCACCCAAGGGCAGGAATTACAAAAACAGAAAAACTAATTCTTTCAGAAATCTAAGGCAGGTTAAAAAAAACTGGAACCGAAATGTAGAAATAGTAGTGACTGGTGATAATAAGAAATCTGTAATTTGTTGAGGGGTAGGCACTTTACATTAATTATAATATTTAACTCTCAGAGTAACCAATGAGGTAGATATAATTGTTGCTTCTTTACAAAAATATGTTTCCTCTTGGAGCAGGAAGAAGCAACCACCTTCTATAAAGTAATGACTAGCATATATATTGCTTATTTGGGCCAAACACTTTTCTAAACACGTCACACGCACCATTTCACCAATCCTCCAGATAGCTCTAGAGGAGATGCACACTCAGCCCGGTCCCCCAGCCCCTACCCACCACCCACGCCGGCTCCCACCGGGACTCCCGCGCCAGCGAGCTGAGCTCCTAGCAGAGCGGTTCAGCAGGGCTTCCGGGGGCCTTCTGGCCCTGCCAGTGCTTTGCAAGTCTCTCCCTCTTGTTGCAAGACTTGTCATCTCTGTCCTGCCTCAGAAAACATCCCCAGATACCGCAGACCTCCAAATCACTCCATTTTCATACCCCTCTCAACAGTCAGGAAACAATTGAGCAAACCGACACACAAAACCAAAGCCTGCCTTTTCTGGGATGCACGGGTCAGACTTTTCCCACCACACTTCTCTCTCTTTTGTAACGTTCAGGAGTCACCACTAGGTGAGCATCTATCTCTTCTATACACGGTAGGAAAAAACAAATTGATCCCCACATGCTACTTTCCACAGACTCCCGGAGGCCCCTGGGGGAAAGGAGAGGTGGAGTGCCCAGAAGGCCAAGATAATCAAGGGACATCAGCTTTTGTTTTGGATGAATCTATAATTAGATGAGCGCTAGCAGAAGATGTTAGTTTAAGCTTAAGCTGATTTAGGCAGAGGCAAGGGCCACTGTTAACCAGCGGGAAATGAAATTCGGACACTAATTCCACACACATTCTGTTACGCTCTGCAAGAGTTGATACCATGGCGCATAATTTCCTTTAGAAAATGTCTGTGTTTGTGAGTGTGCATGAGTGTGTGTGCATTTCAAGTTTATTTATCTGTTATTCGTGTTTTCCCTTCAAGTCTCGATTCGTTTCTGTTATGATCTTCTCTATGAAGCTTTTCCAGCCAAAAATACTTACAGCCGTAATAGTTTTTTAATTAACACATCACGAATTACAATAAACCACAATGAGAATGCAGATCGAATATAGGAAGAAAAGTTGCCATTTATGGTCTTAAAAAACTCCTGGCACATAAATTGTAAAGAATACATATAGTTATAAACTTTTAGTAAACAAGTCAGGCGTGGTGACTAGAAATATATTGCTATATGCTTGCTAAAAGAACACTTGTATGTTTATATAGTTGTGCTTTTATAGTCTAATAATATTAAAATATTTTGAAAAATAACTGAGATAATAAAAAGACTTTAAGAGACTTATAAGACACAGGTTAGAATACTCTAGATTTGAAAATCGAATACGTAGGCCCATAGACACTGAATCAATGCTTCATACCTTCCCTGTTGGTCAACTGGGGATGTACTTATGAGGTGCGTTGTGTTCCTCTCCAATCTAAAATTCTTGAAGAGACCATTTGCTGCTTCTCCCCCTGGTTAACTGTCCACATACCTGCTGGACAGCAACTGAGCCGTAAGGTCATTTATGTCCAAGTTTTCCCAAAGAAAATTCTAAAGAGAGAAAATTCTGACTCCTTTGTTCTTAGGAAAACTGCTATTTGTCAACCCTAAATTCTCTTCTCCCATAGAAATTTGGGAGTTGTGGCTAGCCACCAAGGGCCTGAATTTCCCAGTCCCTTTT
>PVKH010017832.1:0-15302 GCA_004027955.1 Chaetophractus vellerosus | reverse complement strand
GGACACACAGCAAGAGCAAGCAGAAGGGGGGGGGAGGGAAATGTAATAAATAAAAATAAAAAATAAATAAAAAATAATTGCCATGGGGGTGAAAATGAGTGATACCATTTGGTTTCCTTATTGTTTCCAGAAGCTCTGAAAAGATAGTGGTTTTCTGCTTGGGTGTCAGGCTGTACCATGCACTCTTCAGCGCATCCAGCTTTCGGGACGTTGCTCAAAGATACTGATATCCAGCTTTCGACTCCAGAAACAGCACAAAAGGCAGTAAACCCTCTGGTGGGGTCATTGGGAAAGGCTAATTGAAGGTGGAATTTTACCCTTAGACTCCAGAAACCCTCATTTTGGAGCAGGGGATGAATTAAACATGGCATAACTGCTGTGTGGTACATAGAACTGAAGGGAGGCTTCCATTTATTGCACTGGTTTTAAGTGAAATGTTTCTACGGATGTTTGAGAAGGTGCTTGCAAAAGCCTTAAATTAAGGCATATAAAATATGGGGTGAGCAGAGCAGAGGATAAAAACCAACAGGATCAAACCTAGGACACAAATTTCCTCAGTAATCTATAACCGGGCATTTCAGTCATGTACTCAGCTTATTGAAATTTTCCGTAATTTGATCCAGTGCCAAGAACCTTCACTTCTCTGGTGCGACGGTAGATTTCTCATGTCTCCTAATTTTAAGGCGTTTGATGTATTCATTCAGGGAACTATATAAAAAATGATTCAAAAAATTTGAATTAATGGGGAATTGAGGGAGATTTATCTTCATTTTAAAAACTGGATTAATAGAATTTTAGAGAGAAAGGACCTTAGAAACTAGTTAATCCATTCCTTTATTTTGTACATGAAGGAAACTAATACCCAGAGAAGATATATCATTTGTTGAAGATCCCACAGTCCTTTTACTTGATATCTAGTTCTTTGCCCTATGGTTCTTATTCAAGAAGAAATCCCACTAACTCCAACTAAAGTTTAGTTGGAAAAAGCGGATGTGGCTCAAGCATTTGGGCACCCGCCTACCACATGGGAGGTCCTGGGTTCAGTTCTTGGTGCTTCCTAAAGAAGACATCTCCTAAAGCAAGACAGTGAGCTGATGTGACGGGCTCACATGGTGAGTTGACACAACAAGATAATGCAATGGGATGACGCAACGAGGAGACAGAATGATGAAGAAACACAATGAGAGATATAACAAGAGCGGAGGTGGCTCAAGCAATTGGGTGCCTCCCTCCCACATGGGAGGTCCTGGGTTCAGTTCCTGGTGCCTCTTAAAAAGAAGACAATCAGACATAGAAAGCACACAACGAATAGACACAGCAAGCAGACAATGAGTGTAAAACAGCGAGGTGGGGGGAGAAATAAAGAAATAAATAAAATAAATCTTTAAAGTCTGAGCCTTGATGCTAACCCAGAGCCTAAAGAGCTTAGATCTGAGAGCTCTTCTGCAGGCGGTTAGCCTTGACCCCCCACTAGGCAGGAGAAATACTACATCTTTGCAAAAACCAGCATGGCTTGCCCTGTTTTACAACCAGCTGGTGGCAGAATTCAGGATTGAACTCTGTTCTTTGGATGCCAGATGTAGCACTTTTTCTGAGAGTCTAGGTTTTCTCTGAATAGTGTCACCCCTGTAGGTTGGGAAGTATACATACCCAGTTAGCAAGAGAAAATTTACCTGAGAAATATACTAAGTAAAATAATAACATATCTATGATCTATATGGTAAGTATAACGTAGAGATAGGTCTTTAGGGCTTAAGGCAGGGGCATTTTTTACATTCCCTTCCATCGCCTTCAGACATGAGTATAATACATTTCCTTATTTGTGTCTCTCTTTCCAAACTAGCATATAAATAACGACCATATCCATGGAGAGAAGAAGGAGTTTGTGTGCCGGTGGCTCGATTGCTCAAGAGAGCAGAAGCCCTTCAAAGCCCAGTATATGCTGGTAGTGCATATGAGAAGGCACACGGGAGAGAAGCCTCACAAATGCACTGTGAGTACCGAAGTGGGCCTGGAATAGACCTGGGGTGTCGCCTCACACATGCAGGTGTCCGGATTTGTGCAGTGGGTCCTTTGTCATACTCTGAAGTGCTCCCAGCTCAGGGGAGCTGGGGTTGGGTGGTGCAGGAGTGGGGTGGGGCATTGTCTGGTGATAAATGGCCGGGTTTTAGAGAGGTTTCTGGAGAGGAACAGAGGAGTGGCAGACCTCTGGGGGGCTGGAGCCATGATGGAAGGTTCTGCAACCTATGCTGTCCAGCTCAGAAGCCACCAGCCACATGTGGTTCTTGAACACTTGAAAGGTGGCTAGGGCAACCAAGGAACTGAATTTTTCAATTTAATTTATTTTTAAGTAGTTTAAATGCAAATATAAATAACGCCCGTGTGACTGGTAGCTACCGAATCAGACAGGGCAGGCAGGCCTGAAGAGTGGAAAGTGGGACTCACCTGCTGCCACTCACCAGCCCAGTATCTACCTAGGCGTGCATTGCTGATTGCACCAGAGGACTTAGAAGGCTGAGAGGTGACAGCTTCGTACTTTAAAAGTTGGCTTTAAAAAAGATAATACTTGGTTTTTAAAAGTTTCCTCTTGCATTTCTAAGCAGTTCCTGTGGTATATAGTATGGACAGCTTACAGAGTGCCCAGGCTACGCTGTGCGGTTAAACCTTCTTTCATGGAAGTGACTCTGCGAAGGTGCCCTGGGCATGGCTGAGCTCCTGGTACTTTACATCTTAAAGCCCCTTTTACAAACATGATCAAATTCCTTGTCTTTGTATGGATACAAAGCCATATTAATGAACTTTGTGCTGAATCTGAAATCAGTGGGAATTCCAGGAGATCAATGAGCAGATAATGAAGCCCATTGTCCACATTGAGCGGTCTATTTAAAAAAAAAAAAAACCCTCAGGACTTTAGCACTGAAAATGCTTTATTTTGAACAGCACGGAGCCACATCTGAATCCCAATAAATGCAGAGTTTAGGGGACTTTTGTTACTCGGTTTTGAAAAGCTGCTGATCCTCAGAATGTCAGTTTCTCATCCACTTTCAGCGCGTTACGCAGTCTGCTCTTGGGTGGGGCGTAATCCAGATTTACCTGTTGTCCTCAGTTTGAAGGTTGTACAAAGGCCTACTCGAGACTAGAAAACTTGAAAACCCACTTGAGATCCCACACTGGAGAGAAACCATATGTCTGTGAGCACGAAGGTTGCAACAAGGCTTTTTCAAATGCCTCGGATCGCGCCAAGCACCAAAACAGAACACATTCCAACGAGGTAAGGCTTCTCCACGAAAGAGCTCTAGGGGCAGAGGGCCGTAGGGCAGAAACAAAGAAACTGCACATGGGCAACATAAATGGAAAGACGAGATGTGCTCGGCTATCATTTCTCTTGGCCGTTCCCAGCCCCAGCTGGTACTGAAGCTCCAGGTGAAGCTTCAGAAGTAGGGTAGGAAACTCGCCTGGCTTGGATAAAAGGGAACTTCTTAAAACCCTTGGAAACCTAAGTTCCATGCTGTTCAGAGCTGCCACCTACTGGTCAAACAGGAGCATGTGACTTGGAATTCATTCTGGTTGCTCTGCACCGAATAGTAGGAACCCATGCAAAGGGTGATCCTTTAAGCACCGAGGATGGGTTCGGAAACAGCACGTTGACAGCTGCCAGCTTACTGCTCAGGCAGCCACTTTTATTAGCTTTCTCCAGGTGGTACCTTCAGATGCACTCTTATCAAAACAGATTTACACAGAACAAACAGCCCTGCCTAAATACGGTTTCCAAACATTCTAAATTCCAAAGTAGCTTGAGAGAAAGTCTCACGATAATTCCCACTCGATTATTTAAAATATTACATTGAGTATCGCCTCGTGGTAGTGGAAGGTTCCTGCTGTCTTGCTGTTTTTTAATGTAATTACCCCAAATTATGAAGAATGGAAATGATTTCAGATTCGGTCTGCTGATATTTTGGTGCATGTCTGCCTGCGGAACTCTAACATCCCCTTGAAGGTCAAGCTCAAATTCTGACTCCCATGTGACGCCTTCTCTTGAACCAGTCAAGAGATTAACAAAAAGGCTCCCCACGTTTTGGGTGTAAATAGGATGGCTAACCAGTAATTTCTTAACCAGCCCCCCTCCCAAGCATGTCATCAGTTTGCATCAGATACGTTAGAGGAGGAAAACTTTGCATCCATAAACCATAGATTAGGTACCATTTGACCTTACCAGATGCAGGGAAAGTCTGTTCATGATTTTCCACAGAGAACTGGGGAGAGGCTATCTTCTGGTAAAAACAAAGTGAGCCGTTCAGCTCAGTAGCCTTTTGGCTTTAAAGTGGCAAAGATTGCCCTTACCGTGTTTTCTTTCCGCTGAAAGAGGCAAAAACCTCTCTAGCAGGATTAACTGCACCTTCTAAATTGCACACTCATTAACACACACATGCAAGTTCACATAAGCAAACTCTTTAGGAAGGTCACGGTGGCCTAAGGAAGCTCCAGTTGTTTGGAGTCTGCTATCATCGATCAACTGATAGAAGACATTTCAAGGGAGTTGTTACATTTCCATTTATAACATCAGTGATTCTTCTTTTACTGTGCAATAGTTGCATTATCTATTATCTGTTGTACTTGGTCTGCGCAAAATTTTATGGGGTCCAGAGTAGGCAAATCCATAGAGACAGAAAGTAGACGAGTGGTTGCTGGAGGTTAGGGGGTAAAGAGGAGTGGGGAATGACTGGTAACAGGTATGGAGTTTCCTTTTGGAGCGAGAACAATGTTCTGGAATCACATAGTAGTGATGGTTGTGCAACCTTGTATATATACTAAAAACCACTGGATTGTTCTATTTAAAAGGGTGAATTTTATATGTGGATTATATCTCAATTTTTAAAAAATTACAGTGTTCTGGTTAACTAGAATGTAATTAATATATTTAGCTACATTTCATATATCATTTCACATATCTAATTCTATGAAAATGAATAAGAAGTGATTCTGATTTCAAAGCACATTGTTTGGAAACATTAACAAAAGCATCAAAATAAGTATACCTGCGTCTTTTAAATTCTTGATGGGAAAGTTCTCAAGAACAAGCAATTTGTTTCCTGCTACAGAAGGGTGGGAGGGTTTAAGATCAAAAGGTTTTTTGTGTTTTGTTTTTTTTACTCCCCATCTAGCTCTGTCCTCATTTCCAGGCTGACCTAAAATATCCATATGCATATATGATAGCTCTTCACACCTGAAATGCCGGTCTGGCTCTGTGTTCCCTCCCTTTTCCCCACCCACTCACCTGTGCCCCATCCATCCCGGCCTGCCTGCTGATGGAGCCAGACAGGGCCCATCTTAGAACATTGGAAGGTAATAGCCCCTGTCGGCAGAGCCATTCTTCTGTCCTTAATGCATAGAATACGATGTGCTCATTTCATTATATATATGCTGCAAATCACATGAGCTCCCAAACAGAAGTAATTCATAGTTAATGGGAGTCAGTTCTACTCAAAGGAATCTCAAATTTGCAGGTAAAGTCTCTCAGGATAATTTTAGGAATCTTGGCCCCACTGCATTAGGACATTTCAGCAGTTTAGGTGGCGCTCAATCTATTCTTGGGCTTTTAGTGAAAAAGCATCTTTTTAGACATGTGCATTCTACAAGGCATCTTGTAATACAGTGGATGCATTATATTAATCATGCTTTTTGTAGCTACTGCTTACCTAATAGCTCATCTTCTGGAATACATAAATATATGCTCATACAAGCATCCATGAATATATTATATTTCAAGCCAAGTAAACAGAATCATAGTTACAATGCTGACCATGAGTGAATGGCAACAGCTCTGGAATTGTAGTAAGTATTCAGCTATAAGCATCCATATAATTATTTTCCTTAGTTTTTAAAAAAAAAAATTTTAGAGGGTACGGTGGATTGAACCTGGGACCTCATACGCGTGAAGCAGGTGCTCAGCCACTGAACTACACCTGCTCCCCCATTTAAATTTTTACAACTGTATCTACAGGCTTGATCACTGACCCATATTGAAAATGGAATTAATTTATAGACCTCGTTACTCAGGAAGAGAGTACCAGCCAGGACTTCCTTGTCCCCAGCACAACATCCAGCACTTCCAGTTTGTGAATGAGTGTTCACCATGGCCCATGACCGGGCTTCGTGATTTTGAAAGTCCAAACGCATCTGGAATTTTTGAGCCCTGAACACCCCCATGCAGCTGCAGTGCTACCCCAAGAAACTTATTTTAGTGACTCTTAGATGGGGGGCACGTGTGCAATCGTTTCGTTATGCCTACATGTAAATAGCACATTTTCAAAGGAAGACAGAGTGATATTGTATCTGAGAGGTAGGATATTTATTTCTTCACACTGGCTCTCCTGAAATGTAGGTAACTCTCTTCTGACTCGATTGTGGGTGCCTTTTAAGCCTCCTTCTGTCATCATCATCGTCATTACCACCATCATCTTCACCATCAGATGTCTACTGAGTACCTACCGTGGCACTAGGACACTTCTTCCTTCCCACGGGTTAAATGTTTCCAAGAATATAAAGGCAATTTACACGTTCTTCACTCGCCCGTATTATCTCTAAAAGAATCACCTATTAGAGCTAGTTGCTATGAACATTGGACAGTGTTCAAGTGAACTCTCAGTTCCTGAAGGTACTTGAAGGTATTTCACCTAAAAGCTTCATGAAAACGCTCTGAAAGAATTAAAAATATAGCGAACAACCACAAAGGACTGTCGGGGTGGGGCATAACCACTTGTCTAACAAGCTTATTATTTCATTCTTGTGGGGTTTGGCAGAAACCATATGTGTGCAAAATCCCAGGCTGCACGAAACGCTACACAGACCCCAGCTCCCTCCGGAAACACGTGAAGACGGTGCATGGCCCAGAAGCTCATGTCACCAAGAAGCAGCGTGGAGACATCCATCCTCGGCCCCCACCGCCGCGAGACTCTGGCAGCCATTCACACTCCCGGTCCCCCGGCCGGCAGACTCAGGGAGCCCTTGGGGAGCAGAAGGACCTCAGCAACACTACCTCAAAGCGAGAAGAATGCCTCCAAGTGAAAACGGTCAAAGCTGAGAAGCCCATGGTATGTCGTTTACTTTCCTTCCAATTCCCCCCAAACCCTGCCTGGGTCATTTGAACACAAGAGCTAGAGTAGACTGTTATTCTCACATTGAGAGGAGCTAGGCTGGCCCCTTGCTTGCTATGCCGGGCTGCCTCGGAATTAAGAAAGTCAGGGGTTGGGTGTACTGACGTGAGTACTCAAAGTTAATCTTCATAGAGTAGCCAGCAAAGAGGGGCATGTCAGAGTGTCCTAGCTGATCTTCCAAATCGTCCTGGACCATGCCACTTTGTAGCAGGAAGAAAGACATAGCTGTCTATTGGTGGAGTGCCTAGTCTCGCTGTGAACATGTGCTCTGCCTTCTTTGCTCCGGTGACCCCAGGATGATTAAGATATGGCTCCTTTTCTTTAGGAGTCCCCAGTCCAGGGAGATAGATCCCCAAACAAATCGTTACAACTCAGTGTGAGGAGGGCTTTGATACCAGTCTGTAAAGAGCATTTGAGAGAGGAAACTTAACCACCAGTGCACTGGGAGGTAGCGATGGGGGAAGGCAGAGGAGGTGACGAGGATGCAGAAGTTCTGCCCTTGGACAGGAGAAGCACCTGAGGGTGCAGCAGCAGGCAGAGAAGCACTGAGTGTGCCAAGGGCCTGTGAGAGCAAACAAGGTCTCTGATGCCCAGGTGGGACAGGCACTCGGGAACAAGGAAGGAATAGGAAGGGTCAGGTTTGCTGGTGATGGGCAGCATTTGAAGGGGGAATGGCTCGACGAGCTTTATTTTTCAGAAACGTCAACTCCACGGGCAGTCTAGAGATGGGACTGGAAGACTGGAGACCATTTCCACCGGCTCCCAGCTGTGCCTGGACCAAGGAGGTGGAAAGCAAGGGAGGGATTTGAAAGATTTTTGTAGGTGGAAATCTTTATGATTTGGTGGCTAACAGGAACTGTGGGTTATGCTACTTTTTCAGCTTTTTTCAAACCTCAGCTTACGATTTTGCTTTATGTTTGTGCTGTTCAACTCCTAGAAATTTCAGAAAGATAAGAAGAATTAAAAGAGGGTAGAAATGAGAGGAGTTTAAGCATGGTTCTATTTGGGTGTATGGTGGATTTACTCTGCATATGTGGTGAGCTCTGTTCTCTGGGCTGTGAAGATGTACCAGGTGGAAGTCATGTGCTCAGACCTCAGGATGCAATGGGAGTGGTCAGACAGGCAGATTTCTACTCAGTTTAAGTGTTCTCCTACAATCAGAGTGGTTCAGCAGTTGGAAAGACATCCTAGGAATCCATGAGCGAGGCCACTGTGCAGCAGCAGGTGGGAAATGAAAGACATGCAATTCCAGCTTTGACAGGGTGGGAAACTACATTTTAATGACTAACTGAGTTTGTCTTTGAACTCTTATGTGTCTCAGAAAATGTCTTTAAGTTTAGCCAAAAGGAATGTAAATAATCTAGCCAGTTTCATCCTTATTTTTCAGAGGGTAGTTGTGCTTTGCTTTAAAAAAGTACCTTAGTAAAAAACTTACAACACACAAAATGATCGATCACTGTGCTTTTCAAATTAAGCAGTTCATAAGCTGTGTTTTACACATAAATTTTAGGGGGGTTGCATTTTTAGTTTCTAAAATAAAGTCCAACAGTATCATAATTGTGCATAACTTATCAGAGTATCTTTAAGATTTTAATGAAACAAGGAAGGTGAATTTGTGGCAGTCTAGTCTATGTCATTGAAGACGAGGATTTCTATTCTTAGGACATCAAGAAAGTCTGCTGTACTTTCAATGCATATATTCCCAGCTCAAGAAACCTTGTCAGTTCCTCTCCAAACAATGTGATTTAGAAACATCCATTGTTTTGTTTTGTTTTGTTTTTAAATTGACAGAAGTAGAAGTTTATAGTGTTTGGACTCAATGATATCTGAGATGCCCCAAAATGAACTATTTTTTAGGATGATTAAATCAGAGAGACTTAGGGCTGGAAGAGATGGTAGAGCTTGAGAATTAGACCCTATATTTTACAGGTGAGAAAACTGAGATGCAGCGAGGCAGGTAAATTAATCAGATTTCCACAGCAGACTATTGTGGGTATGTGTACACACATAAATATAAATATATCTTTATCGACAGTTATTAATGCATATCAGATTTACATTCCTTGTATTCTTTTAAAAGTTGTCTCTGACTTGATCATCATGCTATAAATTCTTTCTTCTTTTTTCTTATTAATCCAATGTCTCTTCTGTCTAATGCTCCTAAATGTCTTGTTCTCACTTCCTAAGGACAGTGGGTAATAAGGTGAGGGAATTTTGCCTTCTCTGCTCTTTTGGTTTTGTTTTGTTTTCATTTTAACGTTGAACTGTTTTTGTTTCATTTACTTTCAGTTTTTGTGCTGTTGTGATCTCTCTGGTAGTGAACGTTACTCAGATCATAGAAGCAATGTTTTTTGAATATTCAGCATGTGGAAAATGTGGAGTCAGATGGTGAAATTCATTTGTTTAGGTTTTCATAATCACACCGTGGCCGACCAAGCAGACATTCTCAAAGACTATTTAACCATCATATTTACTGGTGTAAATTCATTCTTGGACCAGCCTTGTACCACCTTCTTTGAGGACGATCTGATGTTAACAGATTTGTTCTTAGCAGTTTAATCTATATTTCAGTGTCCAAGCTCATTTCAGCAGTATTATAACTGTGGGCATCTTTGCACCTTACGGAAGTGTGTGTCTTTATGTGTGTGTGTACACACATATACACAGATTCATGTGTACATGTATTTTCACTTGACAATCCAAGAATAAAAGACAACCAAAGCCAGGAAAACTCCAAGTATGCCAGGAAAGGAGCTGGTGGTCTGGCACTCCTAGACTCTGACGAGGCAAAACATTAAGCAAGGCTTCATGTTCTCAAGATCAAATTTGTGTATTTTATTTGCTCTGCTTGGTTGCCAGGGACAAATTTTTCATATCATGTAGCCTTCCCTTAGAAGGTAGACGCCGCTCGTCTTGTTCATTTGCTTGGGTGTGTGTACTGTGATGGCAAAAATAATGTAAAAGGCTCCACTGGAAAGACCTGTCTCCCAAAAACCCATTGCTGATGGCACTCTGGACACCACGTTTGACACAGTTGTCTGTGACTAAGTGTGTGCATCCGTCTCTCCCTGGAGACTTTTCTCTTTTACCTGCTGTCAGTGGCTCCAGTTTCTATAACACTGGAGAAGGTCCTATTAAGGAATAGAAGCAGCACGGGCTAGCTGAGGGTCAAGGCTGGCGGTTGCACCGTTGACTTTGTGACTTTGGGCAGTCACTGAACTTCTCTAGCATGGCTTTTCTTATCCCTATGAAAAGGATTAGACTGTTTGTCAACCAGGCGCCACTAGAACTTGAGACAAAATGACCATCCTGCTCATTGCAGGCCACTTTATATTATTGGCCCCTTCTCACTAAATGACAGTAGTGCCCGCCAGACATTGGGACAACCGGCCCTTCCAGCCCCCATTTCCAGAAGCCCCTTGGCTTCAGTTCTTTCCCAGAGAACTAGTGGATTAGATTGAATTCCCATCTAGCTGCAGAATTTTCTTAAAGTCCACTTAGTTAGGGGTTAAGGAAGAAACAGTTCCCAGTTCTCCCAGTGAAACAGTAGGGGCCAGCCTACTGGAATGGCAGACTCATTTCTCAGACCCATGGCAGCTATGATTTGCAGCCTTTCTTCTTCTCTGGCCTTGGCAGAAGCTCAGGGTTTGACGTTTTCCTTACCCTGCATTTACCCACACCGATTAAGGCTCTGAAAAACAGAAAGAAGGAAAGAGAGATTACAAAGAGTTTGGGTCACCAGCCCTGAATAGTTTAGAGAGGCTCTTGTTGGAGAGAGGGCAATATGCAGTTATAGAGCATAACTTACATCTGGTTTTAGCTGAGCAAAACGAACATAGAGGAAGATGACATAAGACACTAAAAATCACTGATTTTTTTTTTTATAGTTTGTGTGTCCTCAGGATTTCTCACTGAATTCCCACAACAATCCCTAAGATAAATTGTTCTCATATTATAGGTAAGGAGATTGAGGTTTAGAGGGGCTAAGTGATTTGCCCAAAGAAAACAGTGACAGGTGGGATTCGAAACTGTTTGCAGAGTTGACATTTTTGGCCGGATTCTGTTGCTGAGATCATGCAGCCACACTTCATCTGGCATTCTCTGCTTTTCCATGACTCCCACTGCCTCTTCACCTGGTGCAACCATTTTGATTGGGAAAGGCCACCTCCATTCACTAGAACCTAGTTTTGCTCCTCATTCAACTGACCGTTCAGTCTTGATATAGTGCATGAGCTCTCGTCATCAGCTCCCTCCTCTTGCCTCTCCCGTGTGACATTTCTTTCCTACCCTCTTAACCCCAACAGACATCTCAGCCAAGCCCTGGTGGTCAGTCTTCATGCAGCAGCCAACAGTCCCCCATCAGCAACTATTCCAACAGTGGGCTCGAGCTTCATCTGACGGAGGGAGGTAGTGTAGGAGACCTCAGTGCCATCGACGAAACCCCGGTCATGGACTCGACCATTTCCACCGCCACCACAGCCCTTGCTCTGCAGACCAGGAGGAACACGGCAGGGACCAAATGGATGGAGCACGTGAAACTAGAAAGGCTAAAGCAAGTGAACGGAATGCTTCCGCGACTGAATCCCATTCTACCCCCCAAAGCCCCAGCGGTCTCGCCTCTCATAGGAAACGGTGAGTTTCACGTCAGAGCATGCGTCTGCTCGGATTTTCTCATGTTCTTTTTTTTTTTTTTTTAAAGATCTATTTATTTATTTATTACGTATCCCCACCCCCCTTTCTGCTTGCTCTTGCTGTGTGTCCATTCCTGTGTTCCTCTCTGTCTGTTTTGTCTCCCCCCGTTGCGGCGACGCGCCAAGACTGGTCACCGCGCAGGCGGCTTTGCCCCACTTGTGGGCGGCTTCTGCTTCCATTCACGGCCGGCTCTGCTTCAGTTCGCGGGTGGCTGGCTGCGCTCCGTTCGTGGGCGACCTGCCCTGCCCACGGCGGCTCCGCCCACCCATGGTGGCTTGCCCTTCTCAAGGCGGTCTGCCTGCTAGGAGAGGTCCCCTGGAACCAAACCCGAGGCCTTCCATGTGGTATACCGGCGCCCTATCCACTGGGCTATACGGCCGGCCCCCTTCTCATGTTCTTTTGAAGGTGCCCAGAGGGCACTGTGAGAGGAACTGGGCCATCTGTTGTATTTTCTGTTGTGGTTTCTCTAACACTCCTAAAATTATGCTGTAACATAACAACACATAACATATCAGTAACACACATGATATATAACATAGTAATGTTGAACCCATTTGAGTTGACTCTAGAAAATCAGACCGTGACTCATATTCTGGTTATGAAATTGTAACTATTAGACCAGGAAAGAGAATCCCAGCAGAAGAAGCATCTGTGGTTTGCACCGTCTCTGGTTTCCTAAACCAAAACCCAGATTATCAGTCACTTTTATTGATGTTTGCTCCTTTCAAGGAAAGGCATATCCCTTTCTCCACGGTCAGCCCCCATGTCAATTTTTGCTTCTGAGATGACACTGGATACCTGGAGCGTATCCCAAGACAGAACCACCCCGCTGCCCCAATACAGGTGGGTTACACAGTTCAGAGGATGAGGAATAAATAGGATGCTCTGAGAATGGATACGAACTCCTGGAATACCTTTGGTTTGTGACTTGGATGTAGCTTGAGCACTCCAAGATAGATATCTCAAGATTCTTCATTTTGTCCTTGTACTAAAACTGGATAAACTTAGCTGAATCCAGGGAGGAGTAGTTAATGTTTTGTTTAAGCAAACTACTGGTAGTTTGTTTAAGCAAACTACTGGGCCACATCGAGACTGTCACTTGTCTTTGTAAATAAAGTTTTATTGGCACCCAGCCACACCCCCTCGGTTTCGTACTGCCCGAGGCTGCTTCCCCTGCTACGCTTCAGAGCTGAGTAATTCTGGCAGAGACCAGGTGGCCCCTGAAACCAAAACATTTACCACCCGGTTGACAGGAAAAGTGTGCCCAGGCCCTTGAAATGAGTCGGTCTCCTTGAAATGAGTTGGTCTCCATTGGTGAGCCTTTCTTTCTCTCTCCCCATGCAGGCATACAGCCGAATAACAACTGCAGTTTGGGTGGGTCCATGACCCTTCTCCCGAACAGAAGCGACCTTTCTGGGGTGGACATCACCATGTTGAACATGGCCAACAGGAGGGACAGCAGCGCCAGCACCATCAGTTCTGCCTACCTGAGCAGCCGCCGGTCCTCGGGGATCTCCCCCTGCTTTTCCAGCAGGAGATCCAGTGAGGCGTCCCAGGTGGAGGGCCGGCCCCAGAATGTGAGCGTGGCCGACTCCTATGACCCCATCTCCACGGACGCCTCGCGCCGGTCCAGCGAGGCCAGCCAGTGCGACGGCCTGCCCAGCCTGCTCAGCCTCACGCCCGCCCAGCAGTACCGCCTGAAGGCCAAGTACGCCGCGGCCACCGGCGGGCCCCCGCCCACGCCCCTGCCCAACATGGACAGGATGAGCCTGAAGACCAGGATGGCGCTACTCGGGGACGGCAGGGAGGCCGGGGTGTCCTTGCCTCCTGTCAACCCTCCCCGGAGGTGTAGCGATGGGGGAGCCCACAGTTACGGCCGGCGCCACCTGCTTCCCCAGGACGTGCTGGGAAACGGAGTGAGGAGAGCCAGTGACCCCGTGAGGACTGTCTCGGAGAGCCTTTCCTTGCCCAGAGTTCAGCGTTTCAACAGCCTTAACAGCTTCAGTCCTCCCGATTTGCCTCCATCCATGGAAAAGCGCAGCTTAGTGCTTCAGAACTACACGCGGCCTGAGGGCGGCCAGTGCCGTAACCTCTACCCGTCTCCTTGTCCCCCGAGCATCACCGAGAACGTCACTCTGGAGTCCCTGACCATGGACGCCGACGCGAACCTGAACGATGAGGATTTCTTGCCAGACGACGTGGTGCAGTATTTGAATTCGCAGAACCAAGCGGGGTACGAGCAGCACTTCGCGAGCAGCATCTCCGATGACGGCAAGGTGCCCCACGGGTCTGGCGTGGGGAGTGGGCCCAGCGAATTTGACTTGTCCGCGCTGTCAGACAGCCACATCGGCCAGCAGTACCGCGCCCTCGAGCAGCCCTGCCCGGGAGCCAACAAGAATGACCTGCCCATCCAGTGGAACGAAGTCAGCTCCGGAAGCGCTGACCTGTCTTCCTCGAAGCTGAAATGTGGCCAGCGTTCCACGGGGCAGCAGGCTCGGGCCTTTGGGTCTTACAGCAACGGGGCCATCCACCAGCAGAATCCACTGAGGAACGGGGCTGGCCCTGCCGGGGGGTATCAGGCCCTCGGGGAAAACGGCAGCCCCTTCGGCGGCCCCGAGCACTTGCTGATCCGCGGCAGTGGCCCTGGAACCAGCCAAGGCAGTGCCTTCCACGAACAGCCTTATAAGGCCCAGCAGTACGGGCACTGCCTGAACAGGCAGCCGACCGCCTCGGGTGTGCTGGGCGAAGCCTGCGGTGCGGCGATCCAAGGATCGAAGCTAAAGAGCACCAGCATGCCAGGGAGCGGGAGCCAGCCAGAGTTTGGCATGTCAGCGGCGCCGGCAGAGTCAGCCGGCAGCATGGTGAACGGCATGCAGAACCCAGAGCTGGGGGGACAGGGATACCTCACTCCTCAGCTGCTCGGTGACGGCATGCACCTCCAGGGAGGAGGCCGCCCTGGCCAGGGGATGTTAGGGCAGGTTAGTGCTACCTCACACATCAGCACCTATCAAGGGCCAGAGAGCTGTCTGCCAGGGGCTCCCGGCGTCGGCAACCCGCCGTCCGGCTTGGCAGTTAGCAGGGGCTACCAGCCGTGTGCCAGCTACGGGGGCAGCCGGCGCCAGGCAGTGCCCAGGGGCAGCTTGGCCCTGCAGCCGGCGCAGATGAGTGGCACCAGTCAGACCTGCAGGGTGAACGGCATCAAGATGGAGATGCAAGGGCAGCCCCTCCAGCTCTGTTCCAACGTGCAGAATTACTCTGGTCAGTTCTATGACCAAACCATGGGCTTCAGTTCTCAAGACACAAAAGCCGGCTCCTTCTCCGTCTCCGAAGCCAACTGCTTGCTACAGGGGGCCGAAAACTCTGAATTACTTTCCCCGGGTGCTAACCAGGTGACGAGCACAGTTGACAGCCTCGACAGCCATGACCTAGAGGGGGTGCAGATAGATTTTGATGCCA
>PVKH010017831.1:0-15302 GCA_004027955.1 Chaetophractus vellerosus | reverse complement strand
GGGTCTGTTGACTTAGTGCATACTTCAAAACTCCCTCCTTCCCTCTGCACCCTCCGACCACCTCATCTAAAAAAAAGCTATTTGCATTTGATACATCTGAGGACCTGAGAGATGTGGATTGACAGGGAGTGCGTGTGAGCAGGCGGGCGGTGCTGAAACAACATTCTCTGGGTCTCTAATTAAAAGAATTCACCTTATTCATGGTCAGCCCCCCTCGAAAGCCCCTGCTCCCCCAAACCGCCCGACGCGCTGGCGTTGAACGCAGGACAAGTTGCTGGCCAACGACCTTGTGATCGCCGTCCCCGCACCCCCGCCCACTACGGGCCTCTGTGATCTTTGTTTATATTAATCCCCAAAGAAGTAAGCTTCATTTCATTTTATTTGGGAGAGAAACCCAGCAGAGAAAAGTTCAGGAGACCCAAATGTTTCCATAATTGCTCTGAGTTCTGAATGTATTTCAGGCTGACAGCTAAGATAAAAAGCCCCTTGTGGTCTAGGGCTTGGAATCATTTTTCAGTGCAGCGTGTGGGAAATTGAGCACGGCCTGAACCCGGGTAGGTCCGGGGAGGCTGGAGGCTTACAGGCCGCAGTGAAGGGGCCCCCGGCGTTCCGTTTAGATCATCCCAGCATTTCCAGCCTGGGCACCGGTCACTTCTCTGATGAGCAATACCAAGTTTGCAGCTAATTTGTAGAGAAGCAAACAGGAGGGTGGCCAGGCTATTGTAGAGCTCTAATTTCACATTTCTTAAATGGCTCTAATTTTCTTTTTCCACCCACTGGGATAATTCCTGGTTTCGGTGGTGATGGAAAGGAGCAGGGGCCAGAACACTCCAAGCTCTTCCCAGGATGGTTGTCGTGGAGGCTGCAGGCCAGGCCGCGGATGTGTCGTGAGACAGCCCCCGAGGCTCCCGGGAAGCTGGGGTGCTCTGGTTTCTTCTGCATCCCATCACGGTGTGGAAGCCAGGATCTGCTCCTGGGCAACCTCCTAGCTTCTTAACGTCTATTTCTGCCGTCCAAATATCAGGGCCCATTCCACCTTGTCTCTTCTTGTAGCTCTAAAATCCTCTGCAAATAATTTCAACCTGGCTGTGAGACACAAAGGAAACTGAGATGCTTATTGTAAGAACAGGCCTGCTGGGAACTCAAAAGGCTCTATACTTGTGCCTCTAGGAGCTTGAGCTCTCTCTGGAATTATTCTGAGATGGACTTTAGTTTGGGGGGAAATTTCAGGAACTGCTTGGAGCAGCAATTCTCAAAGATTTTTTTTCAGGACCCCTTTGCACTCTTAAAAATTGTTGAGAATCTCCAAGAGCTGTGTGGGTTTTGTGTCTGTTGATAATCACTTACTAGAAGTTCAAACTGAGAAACTTAGAATATTTATTAATTAACTTAAAAACTACAAACACTCATAACCAACATGAGACAGTTTAAAGAAAAACATGATATGTTTTAAAGCAAAAAAAAAGAAAAAATGGCGAGGAGTGGGACGTCGCTTTCCAGTTTTGCACGTTTCTTTAATGTTTGCTGTAGTAGCTGACAGCTCCGGTTTTCATATCTGCTTCTGACTTCAGCCCGTTGCAGTGTGTTTTCCTGGATGTGTAGGAAGAAAATCAGCCCCACACAGCTCTGCAGCTGGGGTGAGGAGGGGTTTTAATACCCCTTCACATCACTGTGGGCTGCTGCTGCGCAAAACCCACCCAGCAGCAGCTCCCTAAGGATCAGCTGCGATGTCGAGCCGGAAACTCCACCCAGGAGCTTCCCTCGCTCTGTCACGTTAGCACCCACTGGTCTCTCCTAACGGATCGTTTACCTGTGCGTGATTTTGTAGCGTCACACAATGGACATTTGGCCCTATATTGGTTCACTGAGCTATTCAGATCTTCCAAGTGTTGACGCATTTGATTACGCAAGATTTTAAAACTCGTGTTCATTAATGACACCACCAAGCTCAGCAGAAAAGCCTTTAAGAATTGGGAAGCCATCAGGCTCACGGCAGGGAATACAAATTTTCCAAAATTTGCTTTACTTGCAAGTTCAAGTTTTATCATTGGCAACAAACTGTCTGTTGTTCTCTTCAGAGTGTCCAAAAGTATCTGCCACATGCCTAAGTCTGACAACCAGAGTATCTCGCACTTGCTCTTTCAAGTAAAAGCAGGGTTCCGTGAAAAACAACAGAAACAACCAAAGAACAGACCAGGCTAGTGCAGTCCACAACGTGGGCAACTGCACATGTGCTTTTCCTTGAGACAGTGTCATGCTTGACCTGGCGGAAGGGCTGTCTGGTACTTTCCATTCTCTGTCACACATATTATTAAAAAGATATGCATCAAGGGTTGAGATTTAATAAAACTGATAGTTTTTACAGTTCATCAAAGATGTTCTTCATGAAACTGGCTTTTTACATGTTTAACGTGAGTGCGTGGGGGGGAAGGCGGCACCGACAGCTGGCACGATTTGGAGCGTGGCCTCGGTCCATGCTACAGCACCAGCAGCTTTACCCTCTGTTACTTTTGTGCCATCGCGGAGAGGCCAAACCCCAAGAAAGGCAGATGATACCTTAGTTTCACTGAGAAGGTAATTCTGACCTCTCAGACTCCAGGAAAAGTGCTCGGCAGCCCTGGGCGCCTGCTGTCCTTGCTTTTAGAAACACTGCCCGAGAGTCAGGCTCATCGAATATTCGCTATAGACGTGTCTCATTCCTAGTTTATGGACAAACAGTAGGCGTTCCAGAATTTCAGGTGGGTGGCATGTCTGAGCACCTATGATATTCCAGTCACCGTTCCAGGTGCTTGGGAGACAAAACGGATAATCTGAGGCATAAGATGTGGGTTCGAGTTCAAGTTCTTCCGCTCGAAGACTGGGGAGCGGGGAAGAAAGCAGGGGCAGTAACGGTGCTGGCGTTTGCTGAGTCCCTCTATGGGGTCCCCACCCCTCCCAGATGGGGTCACTATTTTCCGATCCACATAACGGCCCACAGCTTGGGGAGGATGGTGGTGGTCTGGAATTTTGGAATGGATCAGGAGGGGACATGTGCCATGTTGACTTAGCTAAGCTGCAGTCACGTGTCCCAGAATCCCTTCCCCTGCATACTTCCAGGTCAGTAGGGGCCACAAGGCACGTTTTGTGCAATTTCAGGGAGGCGGAAGTGGAGCAGCAGTCACGGTCCTCTTCACCTGGGAGGCCAGCGCAGGGCCCTGGCCGTTCTGCCGCTCGCGCGTGCTGCCCAGGGCTGCTGCTCACCTGCCCGGCTTGGAGAAGCTGTCCACAGCTCCTCCAGTCCCCTCCAGCTCCTCCTCCAGCTTCTCCAACTCCCGGGCCAGATGCATGCTTAGGTGCATGACTCGTGAGCGTGAACTGCTTCTCCGGCCGCTCCTTGCAGGTTCCAGCACGTTCCCCTCCCCCCACTCCACGTCCATCTTCCCTTCCTGGCTGCTTGCCGGCTGATTGCAGGGCAGCACCAAACCCCTGCACAGGTGGGCTAGCCAGTCCCCACGGTGGCATAAGCGCCAATGCCCCGATAAGCCCCAGATTCCATCTCACTCTGGTTGGTTCTGCTTCTCCTATCGAACGCTGACCTACACAGGGTCCGTTTACTGAGTTAATTGTAGCTCAACCAGAGCCCAGAACTTCGCTTGTGTTGTCAGAGCTCCATCTCTGACCTTGGCTGTCTGAGGGAACGAGGCCTCTTTGCTCACTGACCTCATGGCATAGGGATCCGGTCCCAGGAAGGAAGGGAATAGCTGTTTACCAAGCACCCTCTGAGTGCCAGTTCTTTGTAGATGTTTTACACATGCTATACTCAATTCTTTTTCTTCATCAGTCATTTGTTTATTAACTGAGCTACATAAATGCTATATAAAGTAGACTAAGACCAGTTCCTGCCTCCAAGGGGGAAGCATGATATAGAAAGGCCTACATTTGGAGGTAGATGCATCTTGGTTTAAATCTAGCTCAGACTTTCATTGACTGTGTTTGGTTGATGGTAAACTAGATTTTTAAAATGCTTCTTGGGAAATAAAATGATTTGGGGTTGAAATAAGTTTGTGAAGCATATCCCATTCTTTGAAGACTTAGATTACATAAATGCAGCTTAGAGACTCTTTAAGTCCTTTCATTGAAATAAAATTGTTTAACCTAGCATCTGCTAAGGTTATTGGCCACTGCATTAGTTTCCGTGGCTGCTAGAACAAGTTACTGCAAACTTGTCTAAAATGATAGGAATGCATTCTTTCTGAGCTCTGGAGGCTGGGAGTCCAAAATCAATATGTCAGCAGGGCTGCACTTCCTCCAAAGGTTCTGGAAGAGTCCCTTCCCTGCCTCTCTTCTGGCGTCTGGTGGCTGTAGGCATCCTTGACATGATTTGTAGATGCATCACTCCAACTTCTGCCTCTGTTGCCAAGTCGTGCTCTCTCTCTCCCTGTGTCTCTAGTTCCCCTTCTTATAAAGAGTCCAGTCATTGGATTAGTGTCTACCCTAATTGAGTCTGACTTCATCATAACCTAACTGATTCCATCTGCAGACACCTTCTTTCCAATAAGGTCACTTTCTGGGATTCAGGGTGGACTTGAATTTTGGGGGGACACTTTCAACCCAGGAGGTCTACAAACCTCTTTTTCCATGAAATACCTCTTGGCCTCTTGAGTAAATAGATGGACTGCAGTCCAGGGCATCAGAAGCCTTCGTTCTTGTGAACTTCTCCTCCCTAATTCCTGATCTTGGACGAGTTCTCACCTGCCATGGAAACTGGGGGTGATGATACCTTCCCTGGAAGCCTTGCCCACTGTTACACATTTAATTCTTTCAGCCATCTAATGAAGTATCAGCATGACAGTGTAATAGGTGAGGAGACTGAGGTGTAGAGAGAAACTTAATCACCTGGTTAATGGGTTCCGGCAGAGCTGACAGACAGAGGGGCAGTCTTTCTCTACAGCACATCGCCTGATGGGCAGGGCCCCCTGCTTTTGTCTTTGCCTGTTTACTCACATTGCGTTCTTTTTTGCTCCTTGAGTTTCATTTAATTTCCAGCCTCCTCGTTGAAACTCCCCAGCTAGACCCTGAGCCTCCAGCGGACAAGGAAGGCTTTTTCAGCCAGTTGATTTCTGCTCAGTGCCGAGTCGTGCATTATCCATGGTGCGTGCGTGTGTGTGTGGACAGTGTTCTCTCATAGAATGACTCAGTCTGCAGCGTCTTCATTTCCCAGCCGACTGCTCAACCGCTGGCTCTCTGGACGTCTGCACCGACGGTCTTTGAAGCATCCTGCGTGTTGGTTGTTTCTCACCTCTTGCGAATGCTGCTTGGCTTTAAACCCACCCCACCCACACAACGCAGTCTCCTCACCGCAACCTGTGCAGAAGACACAACCCAGAAATCCTGCAGTTGTCTGAGCCACGAGAAAGGGAAAACGTTTTTCTACTGCAGAGGGCTACGGGTGGTCCCGGGTGGTTTAGATGGGCGGCTCCACAGACCTATGGCTCAAAAAGGGCCGATTCCTTACTCGGCTTTCCGAGGAACTTGGTTGAGAATGTGATTTCATTAATTTGTCTGCACATGTTTATTGAGGCTCCACCGGGTGCTTGGAACTGTGAGCTATTCCAGAGACGTTGGAGACCCCGGTCTGCAGGCACCCTCGAATCTATACTGAATTTCTTTCATCAAAGTCTCTTTGCCGCCAGGGTTTGCGTAGCTTAAAAAAAAAGTCAGGGAGCTGATTCATTATCAAGAATATTTCACCTTGAACCTGCTTTCTATCAAATCATCAGTGTTTCTTAATCTGCAAAAATATGTACGCCGATACTTTTCCTTCAGAGGGTTTTCATGAACTTTCAGGGGGAAAAAAGAACTCAGCCAAGTGAAGAGCAATTCCAGGAATTTCCAGAGTAAATGAGGCTTTGAACAGAGCCTATGATCAGTGTGAATAATTCATTAGAAACGAATCGCTCTGCGGAACTGGGCAAGCCGGCACCCTCAGACCGTCACTCCGGGTGCCACGTGGCAGCCATTCAATCCATGGCTGTTGCTAATGAGGCTTTTTATAGGAATTTGAGAGTAAACAGATTTGGGCAACTTTATTTCCTGGGAAAGCAGCAGTGTGTATCCCTGCCCAAACACATGGCTCCTTAAAACGTGGTTTGGAGAAAACGAACCGTCTAAACACGTGTGTGCATCTGTGTTCATGCACGTGCGTGGGTGTCACGTAGAATTATTTTACATTACTATGAAGTTACAGAGGCACAATCTTACATTTGAGGTCACGAATCTGTTTCAAATAGGGACAAAGTAAGAAAATAAAAATAATCATAGATGTCACATATTGAGCTTGTTGCAAGGGCTGATAAAAAGCTAGCCAGCACTTTCTAGGCCTCGTGTCTTAGAGTCTTCACGGCAACCCTATAAGATAGCCCAGCTAAGGCTTAGGGAGGTGAAGGCTCCACACATGGCTACGGGTCTCGTGATTAGTGGACTGAGGACTTCAACTCAGACGTGCAAGTCCAGTGAGAGCTCGTAATCATTGGGCTTTATTTGTGGCTCTGGGAGAATCTTTGGAAGAAAATGAAACCGAGAATGCACCCATTCTCCATGAATTTTAATGTAAAAATATCAGGTGATTGAAGAAAGAGTCACTTTGCACACGTATCTTCTAGATTAGATGTTGACAATGCCTCTATTAACCCAAAAGTTGATAATCCTCCCTTTCAGTTTTTGTTTTTTGTTTTCCTGTTGTTTCTTTTGTCCCGCTTAAAAATTACCCTAATAATTCTGCCTCAGAATATTCTGGTTAACATAGTTCTGGGTTGTCAATACAGCTCTGCAGGAAGGAAAACTACAATTACCTAATCCTTACAGAAATTCTCATCTGGTGTTGGGTAAATAATAGTGCAGTGATTTCATGACTGACATGAAAACGTCATCTAGTCTTAGACACTTAAATAAGCCGTTGCGAGCTCTGTAAAAAGCAAAACGACAGCCACCAAAATCCACCCTGCAGCGTGTCTCTACAGCTACATGCTCTCCATATGGACTTCGAGAAGCAATCCTGCGCTGAAAGCTTCCAGAGCAAAGAGGAGGATTACACAAGCCGATGGCCATCCCACAGTCCGGGTCAGCTCTTGGGGAAGTTTTGCCAGCCTGGGATCCTGGTATCCCTTTGTTGACTTAGTCCTGTTCTCACTGGGCTTTGGACGTGGTCCTTGTTTTTGGCAGTCCCTCACGTTTCCCCCGTCCTGGAAGCCAGTTCCAGTTCCTACGGTGTCTTCTCCTACAGATGTCCACGCTCGGTTTGTGGAGAAATTGTTCCTAAAAGAGAGCCCCGACAGCACATCATTTTCTCCCTGTGGTCTGGATTCCTATGGAAACCTCTGAGTCTTTTCTGATGCTTTTCTACCTTATTTACTTGGGGAAAAAGCACAGAACACACAAGCACTCTGAGCTGTTTCCAGAACAATTTTGCTCGCTGGCGAGTGAGCCCTTCACGTTTCTACCACATGGGAAGCCTTTGCCCCCCCCCCCACACTTGCTGGTTTGGGGGAAACCAGGAAGGGGACTCGGAGGTTACGTGCATTTTTCTCGCTGAACTCGGTTCTAGCGAGAGAGGGGCCGAGGACCCCCTGACCTTCGCTTTCTTTGAACCACACTGGAGTCTGCCTGGCCACGTTTCTGTTCTCTGGTGTTGTGGGCTGGCTGGCATTGACCCTGGTCAGAAGGAAACCAGAAAAATCTTTGGGGAAAGTACAGGATGTGACAGAAAACTGGGCTGGTGAATCAGGGGGTGGGCAGGTCCCCATTGTGTCGATGTACAAGAGTTCCAGGAGGCTGTGGGCAGGAAATGGCCTTGCTGAGTCAATTCCAAGGCCCTCGCCTCGTGAGTCATGGCCCGTGGCAGACACACCTTGGGGCACAGACGTAGATGAGACCCCAGAAGAGGTTGCAGCGGGGCTGCCGGGAAGGAGGGCTAGGAAGCTTGGGAATATCTCTGAGTAGCAAGCTGTCCCAAACCCCAGTGCACTGCAGGAAAAAATATATCTTGAGATGCAGCCTCGGGGAGGGGTCCCTAATGTAGCCCCTGCGATGAGGGCTGTGTGAAAGGGGCTTGTCGGGGAGGTCTCAGGATGGACAGGTGCGAAAGGGAGGCAGGAGGATGGGAAAGGAAGGTGCCAGCGAGGACAAGGTGCCATGCAGCCCTGCCGAGGGCCGCGTGGCCTGGGGCCCCACGTGGTGCACCCAGCGCCGTCCTGACCGGGGGCAAGAGCTGGGCCAGCGGGCCCCAGCGGGCTGAGGGCAACCGCGGGCTGGTGGGCACAAAACTGGAAAGGAGACCGGGCACACCTGGGTGTGGCAGGGGAGGGCTGGAGCTGGCTCACCCCAGCTCACGAGAGCCAGACGTGTGCGTCTCTAACGCGGTCCACATGCAGAAACGTCAGGTTGGTGGCTTGAAATTGGCCAGGGCGGGAGCATCCACAGCACAGAGACTGCCAGACGCTGCCCATCAGGCCCCGCCCCTTCCCGAGGGCTTACTGGTGAACCTTTGCCAGCCTGGGTGGGACTCCAGCGGGTGCGGAGCAGACCCCTCGGCGGCATGGCCGAGCGCATTCGCTCCTTTATCCCCACGCTGGCCCCTGCGGAGAGTCCCGTTCCTCCTCCCGTTTTCCAAATGAGGAGGCCGCGGCACAGAGCGGCCAGTGAGTGGTGGAGCCGGGACGTGAACCAGCGCAGCTGAGCCGGAGCCTCTGCTCTTCAATTCACGGTGGCCAGCCGTGTAAGCCACGCGGGCTTGGATTAAGTAGAAAACCGTTTTCTTTACATGCCAGAAAACACGTATGTACATGTTAGTCATTGCAGCATGGTTCGTAATTCCAAGCTGTTGGAAATGGCCGAAATGCCCTTACCTAGGAGGCCTGGCTCGACGCACAACGGTCCATCCTCACAGTGGGGCGCCACGCAGCTGGGGAAGGACGAGGACGTTTAGTGTGCACTGAGGGGAGTGACGGCGAGGCACGCTGTTAAGGTGAATGAACAAAGGGCAAACAGCATGCTTTGCTTAAGCAGTGTGCGTGTACACGAACACACGCATATACACGGGCACGTACACACGTGCGTGCACACGAACACGCGCATACACATGGGCACGTACGCATGTGTGTACACGAACACGCGCATATACACGGGCACACATGCACGTGTGTGTACATATATACACATTGTATGAACACACACACACACATGTTTTCCCAGAAAAGGCCTAGTGGAAGGACAAAGCAGAGATGAAGGTGACTGGCTACCGACAGCGAGAGGGCATGGATAACAAAGGATGGGGAGGCAGTGAACCTTCTGGAGATGCTGTTTTTTGCAGTTTTGATTTCTGGAGCTATGTAACATCAATAATAATGTTTTACCCATTTAAGAAGTTTGGGGGAAATACCTGTGCTGCTGTATGTGGCCTGGGGGGACAGTCACAGTTCACTGCCGCATCTGTCCTTGGTCGGGAGCGTTCACAGCAGCGCGTGCTGCTTTGACGAGAGGCCCCGGGCACGTCAGCGCAGGGGGCAGCTAGGCAGGGGGCTCCCAGGAGCAGCGCGTGCCAGGAAAAGCCCAGCACTGAGACTCTGGGTGCTTGGACAGGGCAGGAAACTGTCCAGGAACTGACGGCGTCAGGAGATGCCCCCGTCCAGGCCCCAGAAGAGGGCTTGTAGGAAGAGCCCAGGCCCCTTCCTCGGCTAAGCCGTCGTGGCAGCCTCCTCTCAGGGATGTGGGTCAAGACCACGGAAGCCAGCTCTTCTTTGCTCCTTTACCCCACGCATGCTTCCCGTGCGCCCCACGTGGGCCAGAGCTGCTCTCGTGGGGCGGAACGACTAGCTGGAGGCAGAAGATGCCTGGACAGGTGAGAGGATACTCAACGAGACGAGGCTTCCGCTCCCAGGGCGTGCAGCCCACCCCGGCTGAGGTTTCACGAGAATAGGCTCTCTTGAGGTTTGTGCTAATTCCTTTTCCCAGTTGGGCTGGGAATACCATCAGCAGCTGCTCTGGGGCTGGTCCAGGCTGCCTGCGTCCATCCTGACAGCGACCGGAAAGCACGGAAGTCCACGGACACAGGGAAGGACATCCGGGGAACCTGCCGCAGCCACGTGCAGTCAGAGCTCTGTTTAAGGAGGAAAGGGGAGCCGCTTGGGTTTCCAGATCATTCTTGGTGCTCGTCACACAGGACCAGGTTCACGTGCTCATCTGCTGTAGAGGAGAGGGCGTGGGTCAGAGCAGGTGGAAGTCCTGCTTCCAGTCCCACGCCCTTCTCCACGCTGTGTGACCTTGGTCAGGTCACGTTCCTTCTCTGAGGCTCCAGGTGATAAAGTGGAAACACTAATGTCCACCTGCGCTGGGGCTGGACCAGACGGTCTATTGAGAGCCCTTCCCCACGTACCTCCCTGATAAACAGTGGAGATGGGAATAGAGCCCAGTTTTGTCTTTTCCTCCAGTCCTCTGAAATCTAGGAGGCAAAAAGGGTTAAGGGTACAGACTCTTCTGTTCTCTCCACCCTTCCCTAGCTCAGTGGCCGTGACTGCATGACATCATCTCTCTGCATCCCATTCTCTTATCTGTAAAAAGGGACTAATAATAGACCTACTCATGGGACGGATGGAGGACTAAATGGGTTGAACTCTTGGGACGGTGCAATGAATGTCAGCTGTTACAGTCATGGTGCTTCTAGAAGCTTCCTATTCATGCACAGGAATGTCACCTCTCTCTCTGATCAGCCCAAGGTCTAAGTCCAGAACCCTAAACTCGCGGCTCGCACCCCACCGCCCCATTGCTGAGGACCATGGCAGACATCACCAGCCGATCCCCTCCCTCTTTCTCACGCCACCTGGCTGCCAGCACTCGTTGGCTGGCAGTGCTGACCGATGGCAGCTGGCTGACACAGGCGCGGAAGCCTCTTTGCCATACCCTTGTGGCTGTGTGCCTGGGGGTTTTGGGGCCCTGCAGGAAGAGCTGGCTTTTCACGGTAAATGAAGATGTTCACGGAAGCGCAGATCACTATTGCAAGCTGGGCGACATCTGATCACCTTTCGAGATTCAAAAGCAGCTCCCTCCCAGAGTTCCCTGCCAAAAGAGGAGGAGCCCTTTTATTCCGAGAAAGAGCCAGCCGAGAGTCGGCTCTTGCTCCTGACTGCCCGGCCAGGGAAAGCGGTGGGTGTTAGGGCACAATTACAACTACTGACCTGGTGCAGAGACAGCCCGCTCTGGCGCCTCTTGGCCAAACGCTTCTCTGCACAGCCCCCAGGAGGCATTACGACTCGGGGCTGCCGGGCTGCAGGCTCGAGGCTGGCTGTCCCCCAGGTGTGTGATCCTGGGACCTGCTCCAGCCCTCCCTGAAGAGTGGGGGAGAGGGGTGCCAGTTGTGTCGGGCATTCAGCCATCCATTCACGGCTGGCTCCGGGCCTGGGCGAGCCGAGCTCACCCCCGAGGACGAGGGTGACACAGAAAGCACCTCCAGCGCTTGGGACGTTGGCTAGTGCGTTGCCGTCCGCGGCAGTCGGCGTGCGAGTGCACGGAGCACACTCACGCCAGAAGGGCCTGGCGCTCCGCTCGCACTTCCTGTAGACCTCCAGGTTGGCAGTTGCGTGCCTCACCCCCCCGCGCGGCGCCCCCCACTTCGAGGTCAGCCCGTCTGGGTAGAGGACGGCTGGTTGCAGAGACGAGAGTCGAGTGTTTTCACTCCTGGCCACGAGCTCCTGGACAAATCATTTCACTCTCCCAGCTTCCAGTCTGGGCTCTCCAACTTCAGGAAGGAATAGTAGGCTTTCCCAGCTGGGACTTAAATGAGCTAGTGACTGAACCAGAGCTTTTCCCTGGGCCCTCCAAGGCACTTCTTGGGCTGCTGTGTCTCTGGGCTGACAGCAGATCTTACAGCCTCCGCCTCTAAGAACAATGGCAGTGCCAGCTGATAGCTGCCCCTTTCCCAGTGGTCCCACGTGCCAGGTGTGGTGCTGAGCACTTTCTGAGCATTTGTCTCATTTGCCCACCCCACCACTGGGGTACAGTCCCCCCACAAGGCCCGACCCCAGGCCAGCTCTTCACACCGCCAGGTCTTCTCCCCCATTCCTGCCAGACTCCAGCACCCTCCGCCCCCTGGCCACAGGGCCTTTGCATGTTCAGTGTTCTCTGCACCCCTGATATTGCTGAGTTTGCTTCCTTCCTTCCTTCCCGTCTCTGCTCAAATGTCATCCCAAACCCTCCTGTCTGAAATAACCTCTCGCAGGCCCAGCCACTTGTTCCAGGCTTTGTTTTATTTTCCCACAGCCATATCACTGTCTCGTGCGCTATTTGTTTATTGTATTTCTCCACAATGAGAACGTTGTCTCCACGAGAGCAGGGCCTGTGTCTGTGTCGCTCACAGCTTTGGCACCGGCATCCAGAACCGTTCCTGGTGCGCAGGAGGTGCGCGGTGCATCCTTGTAGCTGAAGGAATGAAGAGCAACCTCCCTTGTGCAGAGGGGGCCACAGGAGGTCAAACTTCTTGCCACAGCTACGCAGCTAGTACACGGAGGCGCTCTCTGGAATTCCCAAATGCGTGCTCTTGACCCCACCGGCCTCCGTCTGCCCCACAGGGCAGCTGAAGCTCTTGCCGTCTCGCCCTTATGGTTGTTTAGAGCCTGTAAACCCCGCTAATCCTCACCCTGTGTCGTTCCAGGCAAGCTAATGGGCCTCGCTGCAGAGGCCCAGGCCAAGAGGCCCTGCTCTCCCGCCCAGCACTTAGCGGGTCCTCTGATTTACTGGGAGAAGCCCAGCACCCCACTTCCATGCCTGGAAACACAGCGGAAGAGACACTGGTGGGAAACAGGCCTTGGAGTGCCTTTTCCAATAGAAGGAAAAGCGAAAATCCCATTTCCATCTTCTCCCAGGGAGACCTCCAGAAAGAGTTCATTCCTGCTTGCTGCCCAAGCACCAGGGAGGCCCTTAACCTTTGCCAGATAAACCCAGAATTCTAAACCCAGGAGGTATCCAATTGCCAGGCAGAAGGTGCTGACGGGAAAACCACTTGTGCCTTTTAAAGTTAAGCAAATGGCTTATCTTTGGATCGTGCCCTGAATTCCCACCAAACGTTTAGAATAGAAATCTGGTTAACCCCAACCAGGAAGCCTGACTTAGCAGTGTCACGGCCGACCCTGGAGGCCCTGTAAGGGAAGGAGGGCCTCTCACACACCGTGATGGTCAGGCTGCTGTGTCAACTCGGCCAGGTCGTTGTGTCCAGGTGTTTGGTCAAGCCAGCACTGGGCTAATTGTAATACAAGGACATGTATGGGCTTCAGTCACCAGTGAGTTTACTGCACAGATGGCTGGTTACGTCCGCATCAGCCAGGGAGACTGCCCTCAGCAATGGGTGACGCTTTATCCAATCAGTGGAAGCCTTAAAAGGGGAAGGGATTTCAGGATTCAGAGAGAATTTCCCAGCTCATCTTTGGACAGCCGATGTCTTCTGGAAACTCATCAAGGACCTTCACTGGACTTTCTTTGGAGCCCCTGGCTTGTAGCCTGCCTGTGGAACCTGGACTTGTGCATCCCCACGGTCACGTGAGAGACCCTTACAAGGTCTCATACTATTGACAGATCTCTCCTGTTGATTCTGTTTCCCTGGAGAACCCTGACTAATGCAGACACACTCTCCTTGCTTCCGTATCAGGAGGCAGTTAGAAATGGGATAGCCCTGACTCGTTAGGGCTGGGGTTTCCACCCCAGCTTGCCCCCCCCGGCCTCAGTTTCCTCATCTGGGAAGTGGACCATCTCAGGGGCCAGGTCGCTCCCCCTACTCCCAGAACCTTTCAAAGTGAAAGTGGCCTCTCTTCACCAGGACACCAGGCTGTCACACAAACTGAGGCCGTGGCCAGCTCAGGGCCCCACGCTGTGAACTCTGCGTGTGCGCTTCTCACTCCATTTTCCGGTTGTTCGTGGACACCGACTCACAACCACATGGTTTTTTCTGTAGCAAGTGGCACCAAGAAGGAAGACGTTTTTATTTTATCTGGAAACTCATTCACGGTGACCTTGGAATACAGAAAGATTCCCATTTTGTTTCCGTGTCATGGACACGATGCTGGATACTTTTTGGATGGTTTCATAGGGATTTCAGTTGTCCAGGTCACATTTGCACACACACGTGTGCATGTGCACACCCACGCACACACCCACGCACACGTGCACACACACTCGCACATGCCCTCCCACCTGCTACCCAGGGAGGCACGCGTGCCGTCCGAGGAAGCCGAGGGAAGCCTTCAAGCTCGCTGACGGGTTTCTCTGCCGCCATCTTTGCAGCCACCCGTCCTTTCCAGGAAAAGGAAAAAGGAGCTGTAGTCTGACATTCCAAGAAACCCCAGAAGGAAGAATGCAGAAAATCGAATGTGCTGGTCCCCGTCCAGCAGCTACTCCAGGGGGATCAAGGAACCGTATGCTAATGGCCGGCCCCTCCATCGCTGACATTTTCTTACAATGGACTTAAGTCCCATTTGTTTTGCTTTCTGTCTCCACAACAATTAGAAAGATTTATTTTTTATTGCTCCAGTTCACTTTGCCAGGACCACACTTCCTTTTGCTTTTTAAAGGAACAGCTATCCCATGTAGCAGGGCCTCGGAATCGAGAGTTTTCCGTCGCAAAAATGAAAATAAACAAGGCTGAGTTTTTCTTCTGTTTCCGGGCAGCTGCTTTCCCCTGCACACGACGCCAGAAGGGGCTCCTCTGGCTCTTCTCCACTGGACAGATGGGGTCACCTGGTGACTCAGCTGCCGTCCAAAACGAGATTTGAGGAAGTCTTCTCCCCAACCCCGACACCGCCTGTGGGCTCAAAGGGAGCCTGCTCTCGCCAGGGGGCGGCCCGTTTCTGCAGAGCTGGCCACTGAGGTCTCCAGCTGCCTCCTTCTCAGACTCGATGTGAGTTTTCTAAGGCGGCCGGACAATGGGTGGGTCTGGGACGGGCTTGCCTGCGTTTGTGCCGCGAAGGCCCTTGCTGCAGGGCCCCTGCTGGCCGAGGCCGGGCCCTCTGATGCCATGCGGCAGGGCGGAGCCGTGCGGGTGAGGGGCAGACGCATCCCAGCTTGTGACTCCGCTGCCCTGGGCCCCAGCTGTGTGACTCCGGCCAGTGGTGTACCCTCTCTGAGCTCCCTGGAAAAGGGAGGTGACAACAGACCCTGCCCCACTGCCCCACTGGACAAGCTCAGGGTCCCTGAGCACGTGGCTGGTGGAGGGCTTGGCCCAGGCCTGGCTACGGACACCACGGTTGGCAGGATACTGGCCCCAAAGATGTCCATGTCCTCACCCC
>PVKH010017830.1:0-15303 GCA_004027955.1 Chaetophractus vellerosus | reverse complement strand
GTGCATGGGAGGAAGTCCACCTGAACATACATAAGAGTCATACATAATTGTTCAAAGGCTCACGGGCCTGGGTCATGGAGTGAATTATTAATCACTAAATGGGAGAACACTGAACTCCCATCTTGGAGATCTCTGTCATGTTCTCCAGATAAGTAGCAAAATCTCCCTGAGTACAGACTGGCAAAGGAGGATAATCCACAGATTTATTCTTTTAGGAGTGTGTTGTCCTTCCTGGACAATGATATTTATGTCTTTTTTAACAGTTGAGAAGTTTTGGGTCATTATTTCCTCAAATATTCTTTCTGCCCCTTTTCCTTTCTCTTCTCCTTCTGGGAAACTTTGACATGTATGTTCATGTATTTTGCAATGTCTTTCAATTCCCTGATACCCTCTTCCATTTTATCCATTCTGTTCTCTTTCTGTTTTCCTGTTTTTTTCAGTTCAGATGTTCTGTCTTCAAAATCACTAATTCTGTCCTTGAACAATTCAAATCTGCTCTCATGTGCCTCTAATGTATTTTAAATCTCATCTACCATGTCTTTCATTTCCTTGAGCTCTGTTCCTTTGATTTGAAGGCATTCAAATTGTTGTTTCTGCTCACCCAGTATCTTCTTAATATTCTTTATTTCTTTGACTATATTTCCTTTCAGTTCTTTGAAGTGATTTAGGATAGTTATGATTATCTTTGACTAATTGTCTTAAGTCCTATAATTCTTCAGGATATTTGGTTTCATGACTGTGGTCAATTGAATTTTGTCTCCCATGGAGGCATGTTCAAATCCTAATCCCCAGTCCTATGGGTATAAATTCAATTACTGGATCTTCAATCTTAACCACAGTTCCTGTGGTGTGGACTCAATTGTAAGTAAGATTTAGAAGCTCCTATTTAGATAAGGCCAAACTGATTCCAGGTGGTTCTTAAATATGCTGTGACTGAAGATCATATAAGCAGAAAAATCTTCATAGAAGTACAGAAAACTGAGTAAGAAGAGTAGAATACAAAAGAAGAGACAAGGACAGATTGTCATGTGTGGGAGGCAGAGGTTGACTGAGAGCAAGCCACCATCAGAATTCTGCAGACAGTGGAGAAGGAATAGCTTACCAATACATTGATATTGGCCTTATTGAATCCAAACTCTGAGCCATAAATTACTGTTTTAAGTCAACCAGGCTGTCATGTTTGTCAGAGCATCTCTAGAAAACTAAGACAGTGACTAGCTCATACTAATGATAATAAGAAACCAAAAGTTTATTTTAATATATATTAAATGACATTAAATATTGTTAGTTATAGATACAATTTATATATTTCATTTGCTGCAACAATACTATTGTTTTAGCTAATACACATATTTTGTTTTATTTTCCCTCATAATCTCATAAATTAGATTCCATAACTTCATAAGATATTTTGGATATAGTCTATGGATCTGCTTTCTCACAATTCAATCTCCCTCTATTTCAAATGTAACTGAAATGTTTCCTATTATTTTAAACCAACTGTCACTGATTCTTTACTTCTTTAAGAGCAATTCAAATTTTAAATAATTAGAGTTTTATTTTTGACAAGTGCTTATAATTGCATGCTTGTGTTACAATGTGTAGAGTGTTTTTCTACTCACAACTTTATTCACTGAATAAAAGATTATAGTTATGTTTCATATGAAAAATTTCACTTCTTTAAATAAGCTCTTTCTGATATATCAATTAAAATTTGAACTTTCTGAAATAATATCTCATTTATAAATCCATTTTCTTTCATATTACTTACCAAGAATCATCGTTACATTTTTTTTGTTTCTGTCATTATTTGTTTCAATCCTGAATTTTTCAACAAACTATTAGCTCCAAGAATTCAAAGATCATATGGTTTTACTCATGGTTCTCTCTTTAGAACCTAGCATGGCATGGTGGTTTTTATATAATAGGTTCAAAATCAATGTTTGTTAATAAATTAGTTAATGATGTAAATATTGCTTGATGCATTTAACAATGAGATAGTAGGGTATATTTAAGTTGTTTGGTTTGAGAGTTATTCTGTATTATCATAATTCAATTTATTCATTTCAGGGTTTGAGTACTTATTTTGTTAGGCAATATTGTCAGGACACATTATATAAAACCTCTATTAATATAAATGTGAGTTTCCATAAATCTTCACATGAAAATGAAAGCAGATTTATTATTTACTTCCAAGGCTCAACTTTATAACATATTAAATAATGTTAGCAAGGCAAGGAAGATGAGCAACAAGACAATAAGTGAGTGTCCCATAAGCTATGAGGAGAACTGGCAAAGAATAGTTAACAGTGTCTGCAAATGAAGATCATGTTCAATTAATTTAGTAGATCCATCAAGCTATCAAAAACCAGTGATTTTATTTGGGTTTCTTTTGTTCTATTTTTATTTTTCTGCTTTGTCATTTTAAATGTATGAGCTACAAAAACAGTTTCTGGCAATACATGAAGACATAACCTCAGAGCAGAAAATGGTACTATTTTCCCTTATATCCCTTTTTGAAGATTAAGAGAAAATTTACCAGACAAACCCTCCTCCCAAAAGACTTCTTCTCATTCCTCATAGGTCTCAATTAAAATTATAGCATAATTGAAATCTTCTATATATGCTTTTATACATGGTGATATATTTCTTAACTTTTAAATATTTTTACTCTCTGTTGAGTTTCAATATACAAATCAGCCTGACTAATTCAGTAATACATCAAATAGAAAAAATAATTGATAAATTAACATGTTGAGTTTTCAGGGTTAGAATGAAATATTTATTACTCCTAGTATTCAAATTCCTGATTCTTTTCCTCTCAAATATTCATGTTTCTGTAGGTGTTTACATTTTCAAGAGCTGTTTGGCTTATCTAAACAATACAATTTCAGTTTACATTTAAGTGCATTCCCTCATTATCCATCTAAAATTATAAATCCAGAAACTAAAGTTAATTGCTTACAATGGCTGTTGAAATGTGTTTATATCTTGTGTTAGGCCTATAGCAAAAACAAAATTAAAAATTTTTGGCTGAATAAATGAGTGATATAATAAATCTAAAATAAAGCAGAAATAATTTTTTAAGATTATAAATCATGCTATGTTTCCATGGTAAACTAATTTCCTCTTATTTTATATCAGTAATCAAAGCCTGAATAAATTAGGTCATGTGTCCTGATCACACTGAGGCCACAGACTGAGCTCTTCATAATTTAAATACAGTGTTTTTCAATTCATTTGTAATTGTGAAACTAAAACCTAAATGCTCTCTTTCTCCACCCTGCAAGCTTTATATCACATAATCTGTATTCCTGGTGTTCTATTCCATGTGGTAGTGGCCAATAGAACAGAGATTCCCTCTTCCTCAGATCCTATATTGAATAATAATTTAACCCCTTGAGGGGCAAATGATTGATTTCTCATCCCTCTCAAGCCCATGTTGGAGAAATTCTATTCTATGCAATGGGTGGAGGAAAAGATTAAGGCTCCCTTTCCCCATACCCAACACTTATGCCTAAAGCTGAAGCTCTACCCTAGAATGATAAATGGAGATTCTTGGCAAAAACCATCCCTTTCCCAACTCTCTTTCTCTCTCTTTTTTAATTTTTTAAAAGATTTATTTTTTATTTATTACATACCCCCCCCTTTCTGCTTGCTCTTGCTGTGTGTCCTTTCTTCTGTGTCTTTCTATGTCTGCTACTTGTCTCTCCCCGTCTTTTGCAGTGACGCACCGAGTCGGCCCTCCGCGGCGGTGGCTCGCTCCATTCGAGGGTGGCTCCATTCCGTTTTCACGGGTGGCTCTGCTCCATGTTTTGCGGGCAGCAGTCCTCCATGTTTTTGTAGGCTGCCGGTTTCTGCCGCGGTTTGCAGGCAGCAGCTCCGCTTTTCACGGGAGACTTTGCCATGCCCGTGGGGGCTTCGCCCTGCCTGTGGCAGCTTTTTGCCTTGCCCACGGCAGCTCTGCCCCACCCATGGCAGCTTGCCTTTCTCAAGGCCATCTGCCCACTTGGAGAGGTCCCCGGGAACTGAACCCAGGGCCTCCCATGTGGTACCCCAGGGCACTCTTTATCCATTCAGCTATCCAGCCGGGCCCTCTCTCTCTTTTTAATATACTATTTAATTTTTTTTTAAATTACTTAATGTGATGGTTAGGCTAATTGTCTTCTTGGCAGGTAATTGTGCACAGGTATTAGCTCCAGCAAGCACTGGGCTAATTGTAATACAAGAGCATTTATAGACTTTGATCACCAGTGTGTTTACTCCTGGGATGGCTGATTACATCTGCATCAATCAGTGAGTTTACATCAGGAATGGGATGATGCTTTTATCCAATCAGTTGACTGACTTAAAAGGGGAAGTGATTTCAACATTCAGAGAGAATTTCCCAGATCATCTTTGGACAGCCAACTTCTCCCAGAAATTCATCAAGGACCTTTCATCGGTCTTTCATTGGAGCCCCTGGCTTGTAGCCTGCCTGCAGAACCTGGACTTGTGCATCCCCATAGTCACATGAGAGACTGTTATAAAATCATATATTATTAACAGTTATCTCCTGTTTATTCTGTTTCCTGAGAAAACCCTGACTAATACACTTAGATTACATAAATGTTTGTTACATAAAAAATATAAGGGATTTCCATATGCCCCAATCCTTACCTCTCCCATATTTTCCCACATTAACAACATCCTTCATTAGTGTGGTACATTTGTTACAATTGATGAACACATATTGGAGCATTGCCACTAAGCATGGATGATAGTTTACACTGAAGTTTACACTCTTTTCCACACAATTTTGTAAGTTATGACAAGATATATAATGGCCTGTATCTGTCATTGCAACAGCATTCAGAAAAATTCCAATTGAGGCAGGGGATCCACAAAAGTAAAGAAGAATAGGAGCTACCACCAACCACAGAGCCTGCTCATAGTTTGTGGTGTCACTCTGGGAGAAGCAAGCAGCTGTTCCCATTCTTAGCTCCTGTGAAGTGGCACAGAGATTCCACACAGGAGATGAAGAGTTCCATGGCTCAGATTATGTTATCTGATGAAGGGGGTGATATATATGAAGAAAAATGAACAGAGGTTCAGAGAAATTTTGGATTTTACTAAGTACACAACCATACATAATTGGAATACCAGAAAGAAAAGAGAAAAAGAAAAGGCAGAATAAAGTATTCAAATAAATAATGATTAAAATCTTCCAAACTTTGATGACATGCATTAATCTATACATCTAAGAAACTAGCAAAGCACTAATTAGGTAAGTGTAAGAGAACAACAACCAGACACATTATAGTTAAAATGTTGAAAGTAAAAGATAAAAAGAAAATCTTGAATGTTGTAAGGGAAAAGAGTTCATAACTTACAAGGGAGTCCCGATAAAAGTACCTGATGTCTTCTTTATACTCTGCTAAATGGAAGGAGGAAAACATACATACAAACTATTAGAGCTAACAAAACTTCTCAGCAAGGCTACAGGATACAAGATTAATATACAAAATCCAAACATATCTTTATACTCTAGAACTGAATAATGAAAATATTTTTAAAATTGCATTCACTATATCATCTAAAATAATATATTTCAATATATATATTTAACAAAAGAAGTACAAACTGTAGACACAACTTTAAAACATTGTTGAAAGGCATTAAAGGGTATCTAAATAAATGAAGAAACAGGCCATGCCCATAGATTAAAAGACTTAATATTTTTAGATTGGAATACTCCCCAGTTGATCTACAGATTCATTGCAATAGCGGCTGCCATTTTTGAGATATTAACCAATTGATTTTAACATTCAAAGTCCATAAGAAAATTAAAAGCAATAATCTAAACAATCATGAAAAAAGAACAAAGTTGAAGAACTCACACTTCCCAATTTCAGAATTCATTACAAAGCTACAGTAATCATAACAATGGACATAGAGCATGGGAATAAGATTAAGTGTCAAGAAGTTAACCTATACATTTATAGTTATTTGATTTTCCGTGATAGTGCAAAGGAAACTCAATGAGGGAAGAATAGTCTCTACAACAAATGGTGCCATGAAAATGGATATTTACATGCAAAAGAAAGAACATGGTCTCCTTCTTCTTTATACAAAAACTTACAGAAACTGATTATAGACTTGAATGTAAGATCTAAAACTGCAAAACTCTTAGAGGAAAATTTAGGAATAAACTTTTGTAACCTTGAATTAAACAACAATTTCTTATATATAACACCAAATACACAAGTGAGAAAAGATAAAAATAATAAGACTACATCTAATTTGAAAATTTTTTTCTGCAAATGATATCAGTGAGAAAGGAAAAGATTACACATAGAATTAGAAAAATTATTTTAAAATCACATACCTGATAAGGGAGTTATGTCTCAAATATCTAAAGAATTCTTAAAACTCTATAATAGAAAGATAAATATCCCTACTAAAAATTAGCAAAAGAATTTGCTTAGATATGTCTCCAAAGAAGATATACAAATGGTCAATAATAATATGGAACAGTGTTCAATGTCACTGGCAGAAGGAAAACACAAATCAAAACCACAAAGTGATACTACTTCATACCTGCTAGGATGACTAAAATTAAAAAATATATATTAAAAAAAACAGGCAATAGCAAGTTATTCTGAGAATTTGAAGAAATTAGAACCTCATACATTACTAATGAGACTATTATATATAGCAGCCACTTTGGATAACATTTTGGCAGTTCTTCAACTTTTTAAACATAAAGTTATCATATTGCCCAATGTATATACCCAAGAGAAATGAAAACACATATTCACACAAAAAGCTGTACAATGATGTTCATAGCAATAATAATCCAAATGTCCATCAACTGATTAAGGGAAAAAAAAACAATTTGTTATATCCGTTCAATTGAATTTTATTTGGTAATAAGTTAATGAAGTACTGATATATGTTACAAGATGAGTAAATTTTGAAAAAAATTATGCTGAGTGAAAAAAAGTCTCCTACTAAAGACCATATATTGTATGATTTCACGTATATGAAATATCCAGAGAGACAAAATTTGCTACTGCCTAAGGCTGGGGTTTAAAAGGGTAGTGGAGACTCATGGAAATATTCTAACATTATATTTTGGTGGTGATAGCACAACTCTGTAGATATTCTAAATACCTGAATAATGCACTTTAAATGAATGAGATTTTTAATGTAATTGTCTCAATAACATCATTTATAAGAAAAGAAGAAAAGCTACAGAAAATTGCCAAACATAAACACAGTAGGCATGGGTACTCAGAAGTCTGTTATGTTATAATATGTTGTTCTTGTTTTTTATTCATTCATTAGACCAATACTTAAGGAGGACTTCCTATATGTCAGGCACTGCTGGAGTACTGGAGATGTTGTAGTGAATCAAACAAACATTCCTGTCCTCATGGGTTAAAATTCTTTATATTTAAAACATTTAATAATTCAATTTTTACCTTTAACAATTGATTATAATATATCAATTTAATAAAAATGCAAACTCCTCTTTTAGTTAGATGACTTAGCTAAAGAAAATTTCCTGGAGCAGTCAACAACTATGCAAAGCAGAGAAAAGGAAGAATATGTTGCCAATATCTTTTTATTTTGCTTTCAAAAAAGTCCAAAACGATGGTATTTTTAGAAAAAGAATGACGGGATTGTGGGAACTTGGCATACGGGTTAGGCAGATAAGGCTTAGCTCTCACTAAAACATCAGAGCAAAAGCCAGAGGCTGCTTTGGGGACCTGCTTGGGGTACAACAAACCAGGACACGCCTTAACAACTCCCAGAAGAGTGAGGGTCAGAGAGATGAAAAAGCCAAAACAAGTAATTGTGAGTTGTTAAACCTCCCAGCTGCTAGGAAAGGCTCCCCTACCCCACCCCTGAGATATTAAGCTAGGATAAAACTCCTGGCCAATTGTATCAAACTGAGAGTAGAGCAGATGTCGTCTCCATGGGAAAGTGCTCTAAGTCATCTAAGTCAGTACTGGACAGGTAGGGAAGTGAGGAAAAAATTGTGCATTGCTTACCTTGGTGGATGGAAGTGGTACACATACCTGACATTCAGGGTGGTTAGACTAGGTGGAGCCCCTGGCTCCCTGATCCAAACTAGAGTGTTATGGCAGATTCCCTGTGAGGAAGAGGGGTCTGGGAGTGTGGAGGGTAGTTTCTTTGCAGGGAGTTTAGCCAGCTGACCTCCTCTGAATATTGGAAGGGACACCAACTCAACAGAATGAGAGGAGAGGGATCACCTCAGGCAGGGTGTCATGACCAGCTGCCTAGGTAGAGAGATGAATGATGTAATGGTTTGAGTTTGATTTAATTATGAATTCCAAAAATATAGATTAGATTATGTTTGTAAACTAATCTGTTCATCTGAGCATGATTAAGTTATGAGTAGGGTGTTAACTGCCACATCAGTGAGACGTTGAGCCCCGCCCCTCGGTGGGTGTGGTCTCAAGTATAAAGGCCAGGCGGCAGATTGAGAAAAGCAGAGATTGGAGAGAAGCAGAGAATTGGAGAAGGAGATTTGAGAAGCAGTTCTGATGCTGGAGTGAGCCGTTCGCCCAATAGTCTACAGCTGGCCTTGTGGAGAGATGCAAAGCATAGAAAGCCTCATGGTCTACAGCTGAACTCGTGAAGGAAACAGAAGCTAAGCCTGGAGAGAAACTCAGCCCCGGGAACAAAGGAATCCAGAAGCCTGAACCCTGGAGAGTCAGCAGCCATCTTGCTCCAGGACATGGACTTTGGTATGGGAAGAAATTTATGCTTTGTGGCCTGGTAACTGTAAGCTTCTACCCCAAATAAATACCCTTTATAAAGACTGACCAATCTTTGGTGTATTTCAAAAGGCACTTCTGTGGCTGACCAAAACAAATGATAACAGAGAGGAAGCAGAGACAGGCAACTGACCAGCATCACTCCCACAGACTGTAGGGAATCTACCCTATCCAAGGGAAAAGGGGTGGATAGCCTTCTGAAAAGCTCATTAACATAAGGAGGCAGAGTAGCTCAGTGGAAGAATTCCAGCTAGGATATATGAGTTCTCTGGTTTGACTTCTGGCTCTTCCTTGAGAAGTGATCCAACAGGATTTCAGGCATCCAGCTGAAATTTTATAACAGGGAACATATAGACATTCCCTTTGGATGAGTTTTTCTTGGATCTCTTATTAAAGAAAAAGAAGGTTTCCTTTTTCAAAATTTTCTTATTTTACTCACTAAAACCCAGTTCAAAACCTGCAGAGAGCAGACTTTAGGTTGACTGATTGATGAATACCAGCAGCCTGAGAAGATCCTTAGGGGGTCTAAGAGAGAAGATTGTTTTTCCATGTTTTTATTTGTTTTTAATTCTTTTATTTTTCTGTCTCCTTTTTTAAAACAAGTCACTTCTATCTTGTTTCTTGTTTGTTTTGTATCCCCTTCCTTTGTTTCTATGCTTGTTTCTTTTTCTTTTTGTCTTTTGTTCACTGATTTATTCTACCTACGCTATTTTTTTTCTCTCCTACATATTTAATCTTTTGTTTTCTGTTGTTCTTCTTTCATTACACCTCTTTTATTTGGTCTCCAATTTTTCTCATTTTTATTTCTGTCTCTCTCCTTTTTTCTCTGTTTACTTTCTCTTTTTTGCTTTTTTCTTTCTCACTTTTCTATTTTCTTTCCCCCTCTTCTCACCATTTCAGCCTTTTAATTAATTCTATATATGCATCTCTATTTTGGTTCTTGTTTCATTGTTTCTATTCCACGTTTCTAATCTTATTTCTTTGTATATCATACTCATGTTAATTTCTCAACTGCCTAAATCTTGTACAGTTGCTTTCCTAACTTATAATATTATTATTACTATTATTCTTTCTCTATTCTTATCTTTTTCCTTTTCTCTGGCCCTAATTAATTTTCTTTCAAAGGAACATAGACAACAAAAAGGAAAGAGAATAAGAGGAACAAAGTGTCAAAGTGAAACTTTACTATACACACAAAAACAATGAAGTAAAACCATAGAATAGAGAGAGAGCTAATTAACTAAATAAACACATCAAGATAAACAAATGTGTAGACACCAAGAAAAAAATTACAAGCCACACTAAGAAGCAGGAAAACATTCCAGTCTAACGAACAAACTAAAAAGAAGGAGGAGATGCACAACATGGAACAAGTAATCAGAGATGTCCAAAAGATAACAGATATGATGGTGATGAATGGCAAAATCTAAGAAATCAAAAATACAATGGAAGCATACAACAGCACATTTGAACAGGCAAAGGAAAGAATCAGTGATGTGGAAGACAGTACATAATAGAAAGATAGATAAAATGATAGAAAAAAATCCAGCAGGGATTCAGGGACTTGAACAACAGCACAAAACACACAAACATACACATTATAGGCATCCCAGAGGGAGAAGAGAAGGAAAAGGGGACAACAGGAGAGTTGGAGGAAATAATGGCTGAAAACTTCCAAATGCTATTGAGGGAGATGGACCTATATGTACAGGAAGCACAACACACCACAAAAAGTATAGATCCTAACAGGTCTACTCCAAAACACGTACTTGTCAAATTGTCCAATACTCAAGACAAAGAGAGAATAATGAAAGCAGCAAGAGAAAAGAGAACCATCATATACAAGGGAAGCGCAGTAAGATTAAGTTCTGATTTCTCATCTGAAAGTATGGCGGCAAGAAGGCAGTGGTATGTTATAGTTAAGGTGCTAAAAGAAAAATCTCCCAACCAAGAAAATTCTCTATCAAGCAAAACTGACTTTCAAAAATGAAGGAGAGCTCAAATATTCACAGATAAACAGAAATTAAGAGAATATGCCAACAAGAAAACTGTACTTGAAGAAATACTCAAGGGAGTTCTGCAGGTGGAAAGGAAAAAAAAACAGGAGAGAAAGAGTTGGAGGAGAGTGTAAGAACAATGAACAAGATAAAAGAGAAATAAAACCATTGAACAAAAGTCCCAGCTTCCCTTTCATTGCATCTGTATATGTCACAGCAAATTCTTGAAAGATCATTACAGTATAAAGGGTGGAATGATGCTGATTGACTCCAGCCTGAAGCTGGGTATAGGCTAAATTCTCAATCTGCTAAACAAGGAAGAAATGATATAATAGGTGCTGTGGAGACAATGAAATGATCCCACTATAGACCCTCTGGTCAATAAGTTATTGATATACATAGTCCTAAAATTTAAAAGTACTTATATTTCCATGAAACTCACATGATTCCCTACCAGTAAAAATCCAAATTCCTTTTCAATTACTGTAGGAAGCACTGGTGCTTTAACTCTGGCTATCACGCTGTCTTCTTTATCATGCCTGAGTAATGTTCCTCACACAAGAACATTTTTCATGCAGATCAGGGTCTCAGTACATAGCACCTGCTTTGAAACCCTACTCTTGAAAAATTACAAATAAAAAAGACAGTTTTCAAAATGTCATAAAATATATTTCTATGTTACTGACCTGACTGATTTATTTACTCTTAATTAATTTAGTCATAAATGAAGAGATTTACATAATGTATGTGCTATTAAATTAACTCTTCCTTCAAATAAAATGAATTATACTTGATATGATGAGCAGTATACTGTAATACATAAAACAGTGGGCACTATAATCCTGTTGCTTTGATTCAAAATTTAGTTCTCTCAACTACTAGCAGTGTAAACTTTGGCAAGTAATACAACTTCTGTGTCACACTTTCTTCAATCATAAAGAATAGAAAATAGTCTGTTACATTTGGTTGTTGAATTAAATGACATAATATGTGAAAATCATTTAAAAGTGTACTTAGTATATACTTTAAAATCTAGTATTTGTTAGCTTTTATTGAAAATAAAAATGAATTGGTCCTTTAATAGGTTCAGTAAAGCCAATGAAATAATAATTATGTTGATCTACCTTACCCAACCATGTTGATGTGTGAGTGGACAGCTGAAATATTTCTGTAGGATTTACAGGATTCAAGAATTTTAAAAAAAAAACAGATTTTAATTTATTCTGTGCTGAAAATTAGACAGCTGAAAGCTTGCATGGTGCAATGATAGGAAGGGAAGGTTTAGTATACAAGTTCATATTCCCATGGATAATAATAAAACAGATATACATATTTTCCCAATTGCTCTTTAAGCTGTATTGATTATGTTCCTCTCAGATAATTGAACTTCTAAACAAATTTCAAATCTTTAATATAATCAAACATTTTGCAGACCAATAATTCAGGTTGTCTTGTATTATTCCAGGCATTCATTTACGTTGCCTTGATGCCATTTCACTTTTGTAAGAAGCTTAACAATTTGAATAAAATATGTAAAATTTGCACATTAGGTGTCTACATCAATCATATTGAATGGTAATGAAAATGAAATATCATACTCTCATCACATCAGTATGCTCTTAGACCAAAGGATTTTATATTTATATAAACAAGATCTGAATCTAGTTAGGTCCATTGTCATGAATCTGTATGCAATGGTAATTTTAAACATTTGAACTTTCATATGTCAAGGTGGGGATTCTAAAGAGTGTTTGTTAACAGAATGCTTTAACTTCTTCTCAATTTTTTTTCCCTAGAACACTCCATAGTGTAGTGGGGTGCTGGTAAATATTAACAGACTCACTGGGAGAAAAAAGCCCTGGTGTCTGGGGTTCACTGAACATGAAACCAGTCAGCCATTTCAGTGCAAATCAAGATTGGAGATGCAGTTATCCAGGAAAATCTGTTGAAAGTCCTCTTCTCTGACAGTTGGATCCCTGTGATCTACATGCAAAACCTAGAAGTTTTTTTTTTTGTGTGTGTGAGATCTCTATGAAAGGAGCTACGTCATCTGGTCTAAAAGGGACAGAAAATGGTCAGATTAAACTAAAAATCTCTTCAAGAATAGAGCCATGGAAGTTGAGGTCTGGACAGAACACATTTTCTTGGGCCAAGAGTGTGATTCCACCCCTGTGTGTAGAAAGTGTGAGTCTGTCCCAGCACTTAGAGAAGGAGAACTTTCTGCCCCATTGCTCAGGAAGAGTGTTGCACCACAGTGTTCTCAGAGGATGGAACCTGTTCCCCAGGGATTGAGGAGAGTCTTGCTGCCATCCCATGTTTGCAAAGGGTGGCATATTCACCCCAGGGTTCAGAGAAAGCATGGCCTTAATTGCTTATAAAGGGTGGGGCTGCTGCTCCATCAGGCCCAGAGCATTAAACATTCTTCCATAAATGAATCTCAGGCTTTGAAATTTAATGCAGTATGCTATTCAGAGACCATGACCCCTGTTTTCCTTCCAATTTCTCCCTAATGGATTGGAAATGTTTACCCTACAACTGTCCCTTCTTTGTATATTGGAAGCAGATAACTTGTACTCTAAGTTTCACAGTTCCACTGACAGAGGGGAATTATGCTCCACGACAGACCAGACCAATAATCAATTTTGATAAGACTTTCTACTAAGCATTTTTTCTGAAATAACTTAAAAGCTTTTGGAATATTGTGATGGAATGAATGAGTTTTGCCTATAAAAAGAACATGTCTTTTGGGGATCCAGAGGGTGGAGCGTGGGATTTTGAATCTATATGTATCCCAGAAAAAATATGTTTCTAAATTGAATATATTCCTGTGGTTGTAAACCCATTATAAGTAGGACTTTTTGGTGATACTACTTCATTTAAGGTGTGACTCACCTCAATCAAGATGTGTCGTAATCCTATTACAATAATAGCTGCTCTACCTGTATCTTCATCCTCTTCCATGTTTACTTTCTGACTGAGCTCAGCTGTGGACAATAAGGCATATGACTCCTCTCTCCCCTCTTCTCCAGGTCTCTTTTCTGCCCCTTGGGGGTCTTTTTCCATGCTTCTGTGTTCTGCTTACTCTTGACTGGCTTCTGACACCTCTCTCTCAGCTTCTCAGGGTTTCTTTGTTTCTGCCACTTTTCTTTGTGTCTGCTGCCTTTAATCCTCTGTTTATAAAGGACTCCAGGAGGAGGATTAAGACCTACATGGGGTCACACAATATAATCAAATAATTTAGTCAAGAATTCACACCTACAATAGTTTTACCTGCACAGGTATGGATTAGCTCTAGGACATGATCTTTTCTGAGATCCACAAAAAACTTCAAGCCTTCATACTGCTCTTGTCCTAAAATAATAACAGCACTGTTATTTATGATTCTATAATACTTTTCACAGCTTCTAAGAGTATATCTTGATTGCATCTTTTAGGAGGATGAACTCTTATACAAGAATGGAATTATAGCTAATATGAGGACTATTAAGCTAAACTCTATGGAAATTAGGGATTCTACTAATGTGCTTCAGAATTAGTGAATGATGTGTTTCTGTTTTACATATTTGACTTTCTTTCAATATATTGTTCAGACAAAGAACAAATCTGTTCCTTAAAGTTTGAAAAGAATAAACATTGCTGATATAGCACAAAATATGGAGCCAGATGGATAAGATTTCAAATCCCAAATGAGTAAAATCATGTGCCTTCAATCAGTAAATATGACCTCTCTGACTTTCATCTGAAAAATGCAGATAATATTTACCTGAATGGAATGTGGCTGTGAAGATTATTTTAAAAGACTACAAAATACCCTGTCCTTCATAACAGATTTTAGTAACACATTTTTACTAGGCATTTTGACTTTCAAGTCAATATTAAACTATCATGAGTTTCACATTCAGGTTAATTCATAATAATTACTAAATAGCTCAAATTAGATTTCTTAAATTCTAAAGCAATACTTAAGATATTCTAAATGTATAGATAGTAGCTTTGTATATAAATATGCTTATTTTCTTATATGTATAAATGTATATTCATATACACATAATTCTGTTTAATGAGTGACTAATTTAATGTGTTGGATCATGAAATAAATCTATTAAAAATATATCAAATCCTGGAACCATTATAGCTATGCTGAGCTTCTCCAAGATCTTCTCTGTGGGCAAATTGCTTTCTCCTAAACCAATCCTATATTCTCATTCCAGCTGAAAGCAAACAAACAAATACACAACAAGGAAAAGACCCTCTAATCCTATCATCCATTTGTCTTTAAATTAGAATCCCTATTTCAGAAGTAAGTTTCAGGCTTTTCTTGCTTGTGTTAATCAATTCATTTCCTTTAATCTGAAATTTTCAATTGTTTCTTTCCAAATAATGTTCATAACTTAAAAATTAATTTAATTTGCCAAAGTTCCTGTTGATTTTTCTTTTTCCCATTAATTCAACAAGAACTGTGCTGGGTTTTATAAGTGTTCAATGAATGAATGTAGGAAAAACAGAATAGTGCCTGG